>JAVSBS010002306.1:59613-77494 GCA_033124195.1 Coracias cyanogaster
CATTGGTATTAGTTTTGGTGTTTCATTAAATCTGTTTTCGTATCAGCCCACGAGTCTCCTCTCCTTTTCCCAATTCTCGTTTTCTGCTGGGGAGGGGTCATCCGGTGATAGAGCAACTGCTGTAGTTTAGCCCCAGATAAGGGCTAAATGTAGACAGGTGGTACATCTGTGCATGTATATATATGTAAATGTATATATTGTATATGTGCATGTATATACACAAACCTATACATATAAGTTACTGATCTGAGTGCAAGAGAAGATGCCATACTGAATTTCCTTAATAGAGCCTGCAGCTGACCAATCTTGCCTGGGAGGAAAAGATTAAAAAGTCCAAAATCCCTACAAATGATTTACGCTTCAAAAAAAAAAAAAAAAAAGCCATGCAGCACAAATCAATGCCATGTGTCCCATACCTAAGGACTGTGGTCAGCCCCTCTGGTCTCTTACATAAGGCTCGAGTCCCCTATTCAGGGAGAAAAGAACAGGCTTCTCCCTCAAGCCAAAGGAAATCTTCCTAAGGTTAATCTGCTGGTTGTTAAGTAACTTAGGCCGAAAGGAGACCCGATCACATGCGATAGATTAGCGTGCTGCATATGCATGAATGCGACCTGATGGCTGGATGCCCCGGCAAAAGCTGCTGAGAAGGACACCTGCCCAAACCTCTGCTTATACCTTGTTATGCCTGATGGGCTCAACCAGGCACTAGGGAGTGAGGTGGTGCCAGAGGGGGCAATGAATCCTGTTTTGTCTCCCGGTTTCAAGCTCCCTTCTCCCCATTCCCTTCAGTTTGGGGCTTGCTTGTGCTACCAGCAGGGCCAGGGTGGCGTCGGGATCTGAGCTACAAACTTTCCTGAGGAAATGCCACTGAGATGGTATCATCAGATCTTTTGAGAATAGAGAATAGATAAGACCACACTCTGGGAGATAATTACCCATTTGTGCTGCAAACATATTTTCTTTTACAATAGCCAGACTTTTACTCTTAAACCGCTATGCAATTTTTTTTCCCCTCAGGAAGGTTAACCTGCTATTATAAAAAACACTTACGGAAAGTGCCTACTGAAAGCGCAGGATGACACAGATGATTACAGATTATTCCTAGCTTGGGCACAGCGCTGTGAAACACCCTCTGCTCTGCAATGCCCCCTGCTCCTTCCTCCTGCCTCTTCTTCATCCACCATCAACCTCCATCAACTTGTGTCTCACCTCTAAAGCCTCCTTCTCCCTGAAGGAAGGCAGGGCAGCTCTCGGCAGCTGTCAATGGTACCAAAGGCCAGCAGGCTCAAACAGGGCTAGGATGTGGCTGTGGCCAACACAGGCTGTAACACCAGTCAGCCTGGCCGAGAGTCCCTGTCTCTGCTGC
Source organism: Coracias cyanogaster (assembly GCA_033124195.1). Lineage (NCBI taxonomy): Eukaryota > Metazoa > Chordata > Aves > Coraciiformes > Coraciidae > Coracias > Coracias cyanogaster. Next base: position 60,980 of record JAVSBS010002306.1, read on the forward strand.
GGCTCTCCCTCATCTCAAAGCATGTCCTGACACCAGTTGGCTCCCACCACAACGCTGGCCAAAGCACGCTGTAATTTCGCTCAGCCATAAGAATTTTAAACCGTGCTTAAGCATGCTTGCTAAACACACTTAAAAGACCTACCAAAGTGCAGCCAAAAATGACTGAAGCCCTTCAGCCGGCCAAAGGGCACTCTGGATAAGTAAGTAAATAAATGAGCACGCTGACACAGACAATGAGAACCTATCTGAAATATTTCAAACTCAAATAACAGTATAAGGAGCTTCAATGGGATTTGCAAGTCAGTGCATGGGAGTACCATGTTTACAGGAATGACAATTCAAGTGCTGATCCACTCCTTAAGGCTAACAAAGGGACTTCTCGCAAGAGAGTAGGGAGAAAAAAAAAGAAAAAACCTGATTAGTAACAAGCCCTGACATTTCCTCAGGTCGGGAGAGGAAGTCTGGTATTTTCAGTACAGAGCAGTGACTGCGAGTGCAATGGGAGATGTGCTGATACCACAGCACCATCAGCAACCTTCTTGGAGACAATGCCAGAGCACTACAGGACACCAGGGCCTTGGGACTACCAGGTGGATATCCAGTGGGCAATCGTGTGTCTGCTTTGAGCTACCCACCTCTCCAGGCTTCTGCTGCCCTTCAGGGCATCCCAAAACATCCTCTAGCTCCATCTCCCCAAGGGCCTGGACCAAAGGGGCCTCTCCATGGCAGAAGGGATAAAGCTCAGAATGGCAAGCCGTGTCACCCAGGAAAAGCAGAGTGGGAAGGGTGGAAAACAGAGGGCAAGCTGTTGCACTCCCCTCAAGCACCCCCCAAAACCTCACTGTTTCTGCATGCAGCAGTAGAAAAAGTATCACAATAGCAACGGCATTTTGTCAGCATCAGCACTGTGGAAGATTAAATGGTAACACTCAATGTTACTTCAAAGGTAAACACAAAAACAAAACAAACAAACAAACAAAAACAACAAAAGAAAAAAGGAAAAAGAACCGGTCAGTGATTTTCACAGAAGATAGATGCTATGTGCATTCCAAAAAGACAAGTTTGTTTAAGCCCTCCCAAAAAATGAGGGCATGTGAGTAGTTGCATTTCTCACATCTGAAAGTTTGATCTGCAGGCCCCATACTCCCTGGGAATTAATTTAGAAACCTACGTGAGAGACTCAAAGATTTCTTGTTCAAGCCACGCACACAAAAAAAAACCCTTTCCTTCAGTCTGCCTTTTCCACACTTCTCCAAAACCAGGTATTTTATCTGCTGCAAATGTGCTCCTCTAACAACATTTAATGCAATTTACCCACAATGAAAGCTGAGGTCTCCCTAACACCAGCTTGGGGCAGCCAGAGGAGGAGAAAACAAGCTTGCTCCTACCTCTCCAGATGCAGATGACCGCACATATCAACAGCTGCTGAACCCAGCAGTGCTGTGTGATGGGGCAGTAGATGGGGAGTTGGGGGGGGGGAAGGACTACCAGGAGCTATTTCAAGCCCCCCTACAGCATCAGGGACCAAGCAGCGGCACTTTTAGTAACAACTACAGGGCAGCAAGGGATAATAACGTGTAATATTGCATTTGTAACGACCGGCAATATCAGACGCTAACAATTACGTAGAGGATTTTCTCTTCTCCTGGCACTGATAGAAAACATGCAGGTTCAGTAGCCTGCCTTCTTCCCTAAAACATAAACCTTCCTGTAAGAACCAAAAGCTTTGAAAGTGTAAGATGCAAGAAGTTCTGACTAAATTTTAATATAAAAAGCTGTGAAAGAGGCCTGTTTTCTTCAAACCCCATGGCAGGCCTAACCCGCTGTGAGGATCTGCAGGGCTGTGCGAGCTCAGGACCTCCCTGAAGCCCAGCCACCTGGAGAAGATGGATGTGCTGAGGCAAGTAACCCCGATACTCCATGAGGGAGCACGGCAGTAAGTCCAACTTGTACCTGAAATAATGCTACCTTTGAAATGCCTGAAAAACTTGTAGGCCAGAGGTAGGAGGAAAGGTTGGATCTCACATTTGAATAAAAAGACAGTAACTAGGAGCTTTACATAATATCTAGTTAAGTATGCAATATGGTAAAGGCTAATCACTGATGCCTACTCTTTTTTCTCTCAAAACAAAGCAATGACATGTTCTAAACTCCTAGAAAAATAATTTTAAAAAAATGCATAACCTAAAGCATGTATTTTTGTAGCTTTTTGAAGCTGCTGTAAGCTCTGCCGCTCACCAGGCTGTGACCAGTGGTGCCAAGAATTCGCACCCCCTTCACATACCTGTTGTTCCCAGCCTCCAAAAGAGTTCAAAAGCTTCAGGTAACTGTGCCACCCCCATGTCTTTCATTATGCCCCCACAAAACAAAGCAAAAAAAGACCAACAACTGTTATGTTGCATTTTACCTCCTCTTCCTTTCATCAGATATAGGGAACATAGGTCAAAAACATGCAGTGGTCCTGCGCCCTCCATAAAGATTCACTACGGAGCTCAGGGATTTAATACCTGCTGCACTTCTGAAATGGCCATGCAGCTTTAAACCCCTTAGTACAGTTCTGTTAAGTTTAAAATGCTACAAGTGAGTTCAAGTTTGAATAGGTCTAGCCATCTCGTTTCACGCATTTGGCAACCGAGACTTAAAACTGAGCTTGAAAAAGAGAAGTAGGAAAGGCTAAAAATGCAGGGGTAGCAGTGAAGTCTCACTCCCCTGAGAGCCGCTTTCCCCCCTTCCATACAGCCAGCACAAGGTGGCCAGAAAAACGGCCAATAAAAGGAGAAGCCAGCTGAGAGGATTTGTAACATGAAACCACCAGGCACAATACGGAAAGTTTTCCTGTCTGCTGAGAGGGGGGGAAAGAAAAAAAAAGTCCCAACCCTGCTGGAGAGGTCATTGAAGACAGATGGCTCATGCAGAGGGTTAGCAGGAACATGCTCCTTTGAAATCCAGGCACCCAGGTATCTGCTGGCAGAGGGAGATCCCCATCAGCAGAAAGTGGGGATCAGCATGCAGCACCTTGTCAGGAGAAAACCCAGTTCCCACGGACCTCTGCCGACAGCCCATCCATGGCTGCTGCCACAGCTAGCACATCTGGACCCAGGGAGACAGAGAAGGTGGACAACGGTGTGGCCACAAATGATTTTTGCATTTAGGTTTCCTGGATGGGTATCAGGAATATGTCAAAAAAGGAAAGAAAAGCCCTAACCAAACTGTCAGCTACGCTCATTAAGATCCCAAATATGTCTGGAGAACTGCCCTTTCTGCAGCATTAAGTCATTGGCAACTTCATCTTAACTCGGATGGAGTCTTCCCCGTTCTCCTTCCCCCCTGCCCCGTGCCAAATTTAACTGCAGAATAGAAAACTGGATCGTGCTCAGCAAAAAAAATTAGCCAAGGGCCCACAGTGAGGTGAAGGTGGGGGAGACGGAGGGATCTGGAAAGATAAGTATATCCTTTGCTTTGCACATGTCATGTCATTATTTATCCCCTTGCTGCCGTCATGTGAGCAGAGCCGGAGCCCGCACAAGGAACAAAGGCCCTTTGCTGGGCCATCCACAAGGAACCCTTTAAGCACTTCTGCACACCCTGCAAGTATCCTTCCAATTAGCCTTTAAACTGTGACACTAAAATTTAAAAAAAAAAAACCAAAAAACAAAAAAACATAAAACCACCTTTTATGCAACAATGTTGCCCCTTCACCATGACACAAAAAGTGACATGGCTGGGGCACATACATCCCCACCCGCCAGGAGGGAAAATTCCTAAATTTAGGCATGTTGTCCGCTCCCCTGTATCAATCAACAGAGTTCTTCATTAATGGCGTTCAGCTAACTTGCTAATTTAAGAGATGAAATCTTTCTTGCCCGGCTCCTTGAAGAGGACAGTTAGTTATTTTAGATCCCCATTTCAGAGAAAGCAGTAAAAAACACATTATCCTCTTGAGTCTAATGCTAAACAGAAGCAATGCTTTAAAAAAGCAAATACAACTTCAGCCCAGACCTCAGAGCTGAAGGATGCATGCAGGATTTTTGCACAACGATCAACAGAAGGCCTGAACCCTTCTGGATTAAAATGCAACACCCTGACAGTGAGTGTCTACACATCTGTCCATGCATCCATGCTAGCAAGCCCTGCAGCAGAACAGGAGAGTCTGCAGAGGAGACCTGGTCCTGAGCAACTGGATCCTGCAAGATGCTCAAGCTACCCCTGCCTCACTTGAGCCAAATCACCTGATTTCAGAAGTACAAAATGAGCCAAAATGTGCAGAATCAGGCTCTAAAGTAGAAAATCAGCCCCCCCGCTTAAACCACAAGCAATCCTCGCCTGCCAGTTCTTTTTAATCGCTAGACTGACAGCCATGTGGTAAAGTCGACATCGCCAAGTACTTGTCATTTCATCGGTGCTGCCAATTCCCATCTTGCTGAGACAATGACACATCAAAAATAGCTTTCATCTGTTTATATACTGCATGCTCGGCAAACTATGTCACCAACTGCTTGTGTGGAAAAAAAGCCTTTTTAAAATAATCTCCACCCTGGAAAAAAAAGAAAAAAAGATGACGTACTCTCTGAAAAATATAAAAAATGTATTCCATGTTTTGGGAAACCTTCAATGTATCCCACATTTCATTTCAGATTATTATAGTCTGAAAATATATTTATTACAGTAAATCATAATAACTCCCACTCTTTAGTAACAAAGAGCAAAGAGGTCATAATCCAAACTTTTTTTTTCAGCAAAATGCTGGTTTCTGAAGCTGCTGGAAATATTTAGAAGACAGAAACAGATACTGGAAAGCATTTTTCCTTATAAAAATGAGAGGGTTTTAGCAGGTCAAAACAGATGCCAAAAACAATATATACAAAATTTCAGTCTTTCTTCACATTTTCATTGGTCTCCCTGGAAGACATACACTGCATGAGTCACATCCTTTTGTTCTGTCTTCCTGGCCTATTCAAATTTGCTGAGCTATTTCTTGGTGGACACCATAATTAGAAAAAGTCCTGCTCCCTACTGATCTGATGATCATATGAGTTTGCATATGTAAGAATATACCATGAAATGTTTTTTTGTGCAATTTTTACTTTGTTCTTCCTTACACATAGCACAAAGGATAAGAACGCTTTAGAGCACCAAACTCCACACATGAAAATTTGCAAGTAGATCTCCAAGAAAATCCATAAACTTAGAATATAGGCTGGATAGTTAGATTAGGAAATTACAGTAGATAAACCCTACAGCTGAGACACTTTACCCAATAAACACTATGCGGCAAGCAATGCCTAAAACTTGCTTTGATGCTTTGTAAAACTCATCCTATACTTTTTTGAGAAGTGTGAAAGGAATAGCAGAAATTCAAGAACAAGACCTGATCTCTTTTAGAGCTAAAAAGAACATCTGAAAAGCTGAAATAACTTATTTACTTAAGCCCTGAATTCACTGTTAACAGACAAATATTTATATGAAGTACTTTTCTTCTAACGGTAGAACACGTATAAGTGTTTCAGCAAAACTGGGATTCATAGCAGTTTTGGAAGGGAGTCCCAGCTGAGACTGCAGGAGATGGCAAGCTTCAAGCCTGACTTACAGAGCCTTCACGACAGCCAATAAATCAGAAAAACATATTTTTCCAACTTGTAGATTAAAACAAATACCAATTTGGTGATAGCATGCTTTTGAGCAGCCGCGTTTCCAAAAGAAAAAGGGCTGTTTATACTAGCCTGATACTCTAATAGATGGACACACACAGATCATTAATTACGCCTGGCAGATGGAAGCAGGCTGCGAGCGCCTGCAATGCAACACACAGGTCATCAAGCTGCCGAGCTGTAGGTGTAACTTCGCTATCTTGAAATGAGGGGAGATGAACAGCAGGAAAGATGAGGCTGTGCCAGCTGCAGACAGCTCTCGGGAGCTCCGTCCCACGCAGAGAAATCCACCCAGAAGACCCACACCACTTTTACTAGTAAGTCCAACCAGTACTTTTTCCACACAGCCAGACTCCACAGGATACCACCACAGCCAAAGGTGGAAACATGGTTTATACCATAAGGGCTATTAAGTATGTATGAAATGGGTGCAATCTTGGTTGGAAAAAAGGAAAGCAGTCACCCCACACCCCCACCATCAGCTGCCAAAGGTTGGTATATCCTATGGGAGGCCTCTCTCTTTCTTTGTATATATATTTTTAATCCTTTTCTCCATCACTGCTAAGTATTAGAGACAGCAGCCTAGGCATTACAGACCTGCAGTCTGATCCCACATAGAGGCTCTTAGGCTAGTCCAAATATACTTAGATTTTTGTGTAGAAAAAGCTTAAGTTCTTGAAAACAGGCTTTTACATCAAGAGTGGCAGTTCGCTGGCATCTGAAAAAGTAGGATCCAGCACTAAGTGTAGCTGAGAGGATGTAATGCTGACATAAGGCAGCTAAGCAAAGGAGAAAGTTCCTGTTTTCTCTTTATCAGGATGTAATATCAAGTTGGCTAAGTGGAGGTGTACAGCTCAATGGAAAAAGCAGATTTCCACCCCCCCACCCCACTTCCCTCCCTTTTTCAGATGTCTTCTTTCTTATGGAAGAAGCAGCAGGTAAATTAATATGGTTCGCCATCCCCCTTAGGACCAGCCAGCCTGCCAGCTTCTGGGAGCTGAGCTCAGTTCTGAGCTTAGAAAAGTTCTTTTGAAACACTGGTCTGAAAGCAAAAGCTCTATGCCAAGGAGGTGGTGATGTCAAAGCAGGATATTGATAAACACAGGTATTAGCTGCTGGTCTGTTCTCACAGTCCAGATCAAACAAGTGGAAATAGGATAGAATTATGTATGCATTAAGATTAAGTTCATATTTTAAAACACTATGAGCAAAAGATTAGTAAGAGATCAAATGCAATACACTCCATGTAATTGCTGGATTCCTCTGGGTTTTGTTTTCTCCCTCTCTTTTTTTTTTTTAAGTAAATGTACTCTGTAAGAGGAAAGATATTCACATATGGTTAAATTTTAATTTGGTTAGTTATATAAACTATATGCCACTATAAAAATTCTCACCAGTAGTTTCAATTCCATAATCACAAGCTGTTATTCACTTTACATGATTACATGTTCTCAGGAGTTTCTCCTTCCACTTCAAACATGGGTTAAGCAACCAACAGACACATTTAAATCAGACTGTAAAAGAACTTAGCAAACTTTCTGAGTACAAAATATACTAAAATTAAGCCTTTGTTGTCATACTTCATCGACCTGTCATCGAGTTCATCACGTACCCAAAGGTAACACTGTTCAAAACCAAGACAGGGCATAAGGACACTGCACAGAAAAGACAAGGCAAGTTATCTCTCAGTTTAATATTTCTTACATTAGTCTACAAATAAAAGACACTACTTTTTTCTATAAAAATATAAAGCTAAGCTCCTAGAGAAAAAAATACTCATTAAAAACTATATTAAAATGCCATGCAGCAATCACCCAAAACGCAGTCTTACTATGAAAAACACAAACCATGCTCCCAGCATAAAAACAAAGGTCTGCCTGAGACGAGCTTTTATTCCAAATTTTAAAGTAATTAAAACATATTACATGCAAGCTTTGAATGAGGCCGAGTACATGACTCACTTCTCATGTCACCTTCAATCACAGTGACAAATCTGCTCTTCAAGACAAAGTCTGAGAACTATGGGTAAAACAATTAATTACTGCTAGCTCTAATCAATCCAAACCCAACCGTTTCTAGTTCTTCCGTACGTAAAATAAACTAGATGCAAGTTTCTCCTGACTTGCAATGCATCTAATTCAAACAGGAAACTCTTTGAATCTACAATTAATGAAAAAACTGGAGTAATTTGTCCCTTTAGGCCCCTAGTCAATAAAATGATTTGTGAATGTAAACTTGAGAGCACACTTGTATTTTCCTCGATATCAATGCCCTAGCAACGTCCACCCAAAACTAAAGATAACTCCTCATACAGCAGCCCTGTACAGCCTAAAGGCATGATCCCACACAATCAGGCTGAAAAAACATCAGGAGGAGAAACAAGGGAGAAGGCATAAGAGACTAAAATTGCCGCTTTTTAACAGAAATTATAGTATTTACTCAGTAGTGCCTGCCACAAGAAGGTGTTTCTAAAGACTGGTTAATGTGTGCTTGCAGTTCCCAAGAACACACGCTAGGATAAAAATATTTATTTTTATTTATTTTTAAGCTATAAAGGCACTCCAAATAATACACTTCACTAACAGCCTCAACTTGTGGCAATCAGCATAGCCTAAACCACTGTAAGTAATCTCCAAGGAGAGCAATAACGTACAGTCATCCCCAAAACAGCGAACAGAGGTCGGGGGGCAAAAAGCCTACTAACATTAAGCAAAGGCATCTTAAAAAGAGCAGCTTCCAGCTCCATTCAATACATGGCACGTTCACACATGACCTGTAACCCACTGCTGAATCCCAGGGCTGGGATTCTCATCTCACTAAATCTGGGAATTATTTGGGATTTGGCCATTATGGTCCAGAGCAGAGTTGGACAGTAAATGCATACCTACCCTTCAGAGCAAGATTAGCTGAAAGAATTATTATTTCTAAAAGACCAGAAGAAAACAGAAGGGTATGACAGCTATGCCATGAAAAAACCAATACTTTTCAAGGAGTGCCAAAGCCAGACAGATTTACAGTCGCTGAAAAATGAAAAACCCTCACCTACCCTAAACATACAGTAGAAATCTCTTTCTTTGTGCTCAAGCTCTCCAGTATTCAGACTGAAATTCTGGCCCCGCCGAGACTCTTCTTTTATCCATGCAAGCTTTCATTCAGTCTTCCTACAAATTGGTGTTATGATGAAGCACCATCACACTCCACTTGCCTATGTTTTAGGCTACACAAAGGGAGGATGTAAAAAGGGGGATGTTGCAAGAATAACCGTGCATCCACATTAATAGCTTCTAAGCAAAGAAACCCAACACACTAACTTGGGGTTTCTGTATTTTTGTTAAGTGGAGAATAACTTCTCATTTCCATCAACGTTACCCAAACACACTAATAGAGTCAAGGCAGACAAGCTCTGGCTGGTCTGAAGGTCTCCTTCATCACAGGTGTCTGTCACCCACAGAGTCAAAGAATTGTCTAGATTGGGAAAGACCTTTAAGATCATCAAGTCCAATCATTAACCTAACACTGACAAGTCCTCTACTTAACCACATCCCTGAGCGCTAGGTCTATAGGTCTCTTAAATATCTGCAGGGATGGGGACTCCACCACTGCCCTGGGTAACCCATTCCAACACCTGATAACCCTTTCAGTAAATTATTTCTTCCTAATATGCAATCCAAACTTCCCCCGGTGCAATTTGTGGCCATCTCCTCTTGTCCTATGTATGTGCACACTTAGCAATGGCTCGCGTATATAAAAATGTATGAGTATTCACACCATAAAAGGACAGCATGAAACCGTGTTTGATCTGTGAGTAAAATAGCTCAAGTCAAGAAAAAGTGAATGAAGAAAAGAACAACTACATCAAACCTGCAGTGCAAGCACAGCAATTTACACTTGGAAAGCACTATCCTAGGCTGCAACTTAATTTTTTTAAAAACATCAGGAGCAGGTGGAACAGCCCAGGAGGCTTGTGGCAGAATCCCCCAGTTGTCCCAGCTCCGGCTGCAGCAGAGCACGGCTGATTGGTACTCCAGGCTGAGCACCTTCCCTCACTTTATTTCACAACCTGCATCTCCTGGGCCATGCACCCACTGGGTATTTCCTGTTTGGTATTTCTTCTGCCAGGCTTAGGCACTGAACTTTTGCTAGAATGGTATCTAGTCTCTGCATTACACACATATGATCAGACTGATGATTACAACTGTAAGAGGAAGGAGACGGAAGAATCAATGACTTACTGTACCAAGAAAGAACCAATTATTCAGCAAATCTGCTTTTGCTAGTTCTGTCACACAACCTCATCTATTAAAGTTCCATCATTATTTGAATTAACTGTTGCTGTCACAGCAATAATATTCACAATCAGCCACTCACATTCTGCAGCTACCTAGCTTATATTAGAACCAATCTAGCGATAGCGCCTGCATCTAATGAACTGGTTTGTAGTTCAATTATAGAGCGTAGCAGATAATTTATTAGACAGCAATAAAGTTTAGATTTACTTCTTGCACAATGCTGCTGCATTATTAGAAGATGTATACATGAAGCTGCATTTTGCTCTCAATTACACAAATATAAATCTTGAGCAACTCTACTGAAGTCAGTAGTTATTTTAAATTGACATGCAGCTACTTTGCATTCAAAAATCTGTAATGAAGAGCTGAGTTTTGTTCAATGTCTGTGCATTACTTAGAGCACTCCAGGTGGTTACTTCGATAATGATATAGAACATTTTTGTACTGTTGAAATAAATGGCAATCCTGTTACAGAAAGTGGTTTTATAATAAGGCAGGAAATGAACTAAATGTTTAGTGCAAGAAGCAGCATTCAGACAATTGTGGTATACAGTCAAAGATGATTAACTAAAAAGGAAAACCGCTCTCAAAAAGGTAGGTTTCATTTGCCTTAAAACCAACTCAGTGGAATATTAGCAAGCATAAGCTGTTGTGTAAAAATCTTTGAGATCAAGTATTAATGAAACCAACAGTAACAAAGGATTGAATTTTGCATACAGATAGGAATAAATGCAATTAAATAGTGGAATTTTATAGCTGCTTTGAACACATGTAAGCAAACAGCAACTTGCAGTCTTTCATATATTTGCCTTCTAAGCAGTGGCATTCAATACTGAAGACTGCAATTCTGATTGTGTCTCCATGGTAGAAGTTAAGCAGGGAACTTCTGTGAAAGCAAGAGAATTCCTGCCTTAGCCTTATAATTCCTCTTTGGAATATCTTGCTTGGAATGTCATAGAAATCCCAATTTACTCATCTATCAGTTCTCCTTTCAGTAGAATGGGTGTTAGAATACCAGCAGTTAACTTACATTACAGGTATTTGGGGAGACTACCTTCATGATTTTTAAATAATTCTGACCTGTTCAACAGCAGACCCAGTCACATAAAACAGATTCATATTTTCCAGAGATTTTGCAAAATTTGAGCTCTGTTCCTCTGGATCCAGGCTTTGAGCAGATGCAGAATATTTAAGCTCAAAACAATTTCCCCATGCCTATACCCGCTATCTGCAAAAGGGAGATACTGGTATTTCCTTTGCCTACTGCTAATATTGGTATATTTAGGCTGCAAACCTATTCAATCACAATGGATTCTTGGTTTGTTTCTGTAACAGACAAGGTGCTAATTTATGCTGGAACTGGTAGATGCCGCCAGCATAAAAATAGCTAATTACAAAAATAGTAATACAAGTTCCTCTGAATGCTGCATGGCATTTTTTAATATTGGGAAAACCTAATAAAATGTACTAATTTAAAGACATTTGGAAGCATGAAATGCCTAGACTTTAAAAAAAAAAACATTACAGAGTCCTTCCCATGGCTTGCTTTTGACTCTTCACTTCAATTTTTAATGAACAAGAGCCTTTTGGCTAGAACACCCCAGGAGATCTGAAAGCCTTCAGCAGTTTCCATCATATCAGTAACTTCAGCCAAAGCTGTGAAACTTTTACTGGCATAATGACTTTGTAGTAGCTGGAGTCCTGCAAGAAACATGGTTTTGACCTAAAATTTGAAATTTTAGAAAGGATAAGCTGAAGAAAAATCCAACCTCTGCCCTAGTCCTTGAAAGCATGAGTTTTATTTCTCAAACGCTGTCTGTCCTCTGAAGTTGGTTTTCTCCTCAGAGTAAAGGACCTTCAAATGGTCTGTGCATCTGCCTAGATGGCAGGTAAAGAGCAGACTGCTGGTTTAAGGTTTATTCCATAGCACCCTGTGTGTGCTGGAAATGGCAGCAAGGCCTTGAATGAGGTAGAAGGAAAGAAAAATTACAGAAAAGAGAATTCTAAAATATTCGGAGGGGGAGTGGCAGGGAATAACTATGTAGATATGCACACATTCACACACACACAAAATCAATATAATATATTTACGTTTCAAAGCTGTAGCTGATAGGAAACCACAAAGATTTCTGTCCTGAGGTTTTAAGTCTGCTTACTCCAGAGTTAGGGGGCTCTTTGCCAAGTCAGAACTGAGTTTGGATTTCTATATACAAAAGCTCAGGAGGTGAGCCCACCAGCAAAAGAAACATCTGCTGCATGCAGATCTTCTGTCTTCATATTCACCATGTCAGACTCCCTATCTCTTTAACCAAATTCCCAGAAGTTTTCAGTGTAAATGCCATTCCTTGGTGTCATATAGCAATGAAAGTAGAATCAATAAAAGGAAAGCAGATCAATTAATAAAAATAAGATAGATGAGAAAGAAAAAAGGGAGAAGGAAGGGTGTAGGGCGGAGCATGGAACAGTTCACCTCTCAGCATCATTCACCCACATATGCACACTGAAAAAGTGGCAACAATAGCACTCACAGACCACTAAATACAGAAGAAATCTAATGGAGTGGGTCAAAAAGAACTGAAAATGGTAAATTCAGTCTATCCTCCTATCTCCCACCACTGATGAGCTAGAAGTATACCAGCCCTGGTGAAACTGCAGTTGGTGCTTGCTAGTACAGCTACTCTCGCTGCACCTTCACTAAAGAAAAATTATTAAATTGGATTTTATCATTGTAGCTTAAGCTCCCACACGAGACCACAAAAATTATGGTCATCCATCAGTCCCTAAAATCCACTTATATATTGCAATTGGCAAGAAGCAGCCAAGTATTCAAGAAAACCAGTTAATCATCCTGTTCTGGTCTGCCTTGCATTTATATATTGATTGTACGTGTGAAGTGACCACAAAGCTTTAGCATGGTCCAGTCACCAATGATCTGTGTCAAATCATCTACAAAAAGGCAATGATCAAAGGTATTATTGATCTTCCTTTCCATGCTGAAGGCAAATTCTTGTGTTCTCTTTACCAAACTCCTCCCCCTTCTGCTACCTCTCCCCTTAGGCTGCAACTTCCAGCATTTGTCACTGACAGAAAGCACACACTCGGAAACAAGATGCCTAGAGAAAGGTGAATAAAGTCTTTTAAAAGCTGAAAAGAGTTGCTCCATCACGTCAAATGCAAAATATATGAAACCTCATACTGATACCAACAAACAAACTAGGACAAATTAGAAGCACATACAAAGAAAGCAAAAGCTTCCCTCCTTACAGAGTCCACCTCTCTGTTGGTCTCTCAGCTCTTTCAAACCTCTCCCAAGTGTGCAAGAAAGACTTTGACAATTATGTCTGTCATTCTAATACCACACTGAGCCCAGTTCCACTTTCCTGCAGCAATCCAGCAGACCTCAGAAATAGTACTCCCTTCCGCCTTAGGCAAAACCAAGCTATAGGATCTCTTGGTTTGAGTTTCCTATTCCACCCCAAGCTCCAGAAGCCATGGCTGTCAGTGGACTACCCAGTAATATCCATATGCAAAGTTAATATTAATGAACAGTTAATACCTTTTTTTCATTCATTTTTGGACCTATCTGCAGTTCAGACTTCATGCAAAGTGAAAAAGCCAAGAAATATATGCAGTGAAGTTCTGCAAACCAAGTTTGAACATGTTATCTGAAATATTTTCGTGCTACAGAGATATTCATGACAAAAATATGTCAGCCTTCAAGATAAAAAAGCAAAATATTTCAAGTAAGAACTTAAGATAAGACTTGCGTAGCTTTGGGGTTTTTGGCACCAGTCTGTTCCACACACATACAAGCTGTATCTGAGTTACTTAAATACAAGACATTTGTCACTTTTAATATGTCATATCCATAGTTTTTGTATTTCCAGAAGCTTTTTTTTGTAAGAAAAGTTGGATTTGTTGTCATCTAAAATATAAAGCTATTCAGGTAGTAAATAGTTGTGTATTTATACTATGTGACTATTGCATAAAATCTCTACCTTGATTTGAGCCATATTGAATTTAAATATTTTAACGATAACTGCTTTGATCAGGAGGTCATGCAACAATGTTTCTCAGTCCGCAGGAAGAGACTGCAGCTGAACTGAGACACCACCACCAATACAGTTTTCTGCTTTCTCTGCCTCATACTTTAAGGAGGCATCTTGTTTCACACAATTTACCTGTTAAATATCATGCGAAGATGCCGCTCATTTGACTGAAAAAATAAACAGGCCTAAACTACAAGTGTACCGATTTTAATTTATGTTACTGAAGACTTCTTCAGAGGTTTGTTGTTTTTGTTTTTTTTTTTAATTTAGCCACAAGTTTTTATTCCCTTATGAAAAAAGAGCAGGTCAAGCACAAAGCTACTACGTAGCACCCTGGATTCTGCATATACAATTATCTGTAAATTCAGTGAGCTCAGTAAAAGAACTGTGGCAGACAAACCCACCAATATCTTGGCAAATTTGGAAGAATACCACTGAAGACTTCAGCAGTTAAATCACCCTTTTTCTTCACCATTTGGGTACACGAGTGCAATGTCATCAATCCAGAAGATGTGCATGAACTTAAAAGAGACACAAGGCAGTGGCTGGATCACTATAAGCAAGATGAGGTCTGGGTTTCTGGTCCCAGTCTGTACCCATTTTTTGTTTCTTATTTTGACACATATCCCATCTTACCAATAAAACAAGAACCTCTCTGAACTGTAAAACAAACAAGTCTACTTTTGCAACATTCTGTGTACCACAATGTACTAAAATAAACATTTAAAAAACCCAGGACATTACTTTCTGCCAAACTAACACTGAACACAGAAACAATGACAGTAGATATGCAGTAATTGTTATTTTATACTCAGGCCCTTCATACTAGACTTCTGCCAAAAGTTAAGTTAATTTTTGAAGCTTAAAATTCTTGAAAAGCCAGAAGCACTTTGGGGAGTTTTCTTCCTCCTTCAAATACTGGGTTACATTATGTGCATGCAACTAACCCTGACAAGCGAAAAAAAAAAAGAAGATTATGCTTGAGTAAGACCAAAAGCATATACAGTAAACATTTCTGACAAGACCAGGACTATTCCTGAATAAGCATCTCATGGAACTGGAGTGGAAAGGAAGACACCATCTTCAACTCTTGTACAGAGGCTAGTAACACTCCCTAGTCCTTCCCAGAGAAGAAGAAAGCATGACGACTGGAAAAATATCCAGTTAAATGCTACCCCTAATGATTTCAGATGAGTCAAATTTTCATCTGACACTGAACATAGGAAATTTATTTTGTAAGCAAACATAAGGAAGCACAAAGTAAAGAAATGCAGCTTCAGAGTGGGATCACCAACAGTCAACCTTCCCAGTCTGCAAGACTCTGCAGAGAAGGTGTTTTCTTAGCTTTGATCATCCAGCGCCTAGTATATCTAGAGGGGCCCCAGACTGTCCTACACACAGCACTGGTGTAATGCAGGTCACTTCTCAGTGAGAAACAGCCCAGCAAATTGCCAGAAGCACTAGTGAGAGTACACATTGGTATAAACTCAACAGTGAGAGCCACCAAAAGGGTATTCCAAGTTGGGCATCATCAGCCAGCAGAATTAAGACTGTTAAGAGGTTAAGAAGATTTTTGTAACTCTTTCCTTGGTATAACAGGCAGCAGTGAAACCCTGGCTGCAGCAGAATAGAATAAAATGTTACAGACCAGCTCCCACTTCCTATACAGCAAGTGTTTGGGATTTTAATCCCTCATTAACACTTTTCTCGTCTAAAATTCCCCTGGGAAAATGAAGTAGACTCCCCTTTAGGTCTCTACTTTCTGCATTGTAAATGGAAGCATATAAAAAAGATTTACTTATCATTTCTAATGGTCCTGTGCTGCCACTCATATGTCAGTTTTAGTAAAAGATACGTAGCCTGCATCAATGTGCCAAGGCTCTGTCCATCTCAGCACACCATACATCTCTCCTGAACATACTTAGGGAGGGTGGCAATTTGCTTCAAAACATGTTAAGTGACCACATTTATTTTGTTTGTCTTCATACCCTTTACCTCTGTCCTTATTCCTGGTGAATTAATCTCACGCTGAGTAATGACAGACCTGGTTCTTTGGGCATGCATGGAACTAGACACACAAGGCAGAGTAGATAAGCTGCGACTTCAGCAGCTGATTTAATTTTCCTTAATGTACACATGGTGCATACCTGTATATGAAAAGAGGAACAAGATGGCAGAAACAAAGTCAATCATAGCAAAAGTTGGAAATTATTCCAAGCAAGGATCTCCTGAGTCAGGTGCTTGAGGGGAGTTCAGACCTCATGCTGCCACAAGCCCTGGGTCAACACTTTGCCTCGCCATGTGTCAATGGAGTGAAAAGCTTCAATGAATTGCACATAAGGCGAGGAGGCACAGCTCTCTAAATCTGCACCATCTGGCATACAGTGCTTACAGCAGCAAATACCTGGAATAAAAAACAGGTGCCCAGCATACACATGAGGAATGAGCTTATAGCCTTGTTTGACTTGAGATATTACTCAGCACAAGTGAAGATCATGGAGTTTAGGTTTTACCAAGCAAGGAACACAT
>JAVSBS010002308.1:7156-67046 GCA_033124195.1 Coracias cyanogaster
GTCCCTGCCAGGCTGTGCAGCTCCACATCCTTCCCACCCTGGCCAGGTCTGATGGTGACGGGCAGAGGAGCTGTGCCTGTGTGCACGGTCCGGTGCCAATCCCGATCAAAGCATTGCGCTGATGGGAGCTGAGGCCTTATACCAAGAACGGAAGCGCTGGCCTCAGGGCTCATCTGCTTCCAGCTGCAGTAGTGAGATCACTTGAGCTGTAGCCTGACTGATGGCTGGGGTAAATTTAGATAACTGCGCTAGCAGGTCCTTTGCTGGCCATAATTGGAGACATGGCAGTGACTGAGGCAATAACTCACCAGATCTACACACCAAAGGGTAGTGCTGCTCTGAGATGGGCCCGGTTTGATACTCTCTGCTCTACCCAAAATTGGGAAAGGTGAGATCAGAGAGTATTTCCTGTGGTGATGTGTAAGAACCTTCTAAGAGTTAAAAGGTGGCAAGAAGGAGGAAAAACATTTACCTTGTTTCCCTAGAAACCAGACAGGGTGACTGCGCAAGCCAGCTGCCTCCCGTCAGCCTCATTTAACATGTGAACCTTCTGCCTCATGGCAGCCAAGGGTAGCAAGACAGGTCTCAGCCACTAGTTTTAGTTATTTTTTTTACACAAGTCTCAAATCAGCAGGGAGGTAGAGAAGAGCCTTAAATTAGTATTCCACTGATGCAGGAAAGAATTGCCAGCCTCTGGCCATCCTGAGGCCGCAGTTTTATGAGCAGCTCTCAAGAGCGAGGTTTTCCTGCCTGTTGCTAAGTCCTAGGTGGCCTTTTCACTTGGTGACGGGTTTCAGAGCATATCCCTGTAAATGGGATGACAAGTGCGTGGCTCTAAGCCAGCCCTGTCTGCTACTGCTGCTCTGATCAAACAGTCAATGAATCCAAGGGGACTGGGTTGTTACGATAAACTGGGCTGTGTTGGGGATGAGCATCAATGACAAGCTATGCACTACATTGATGAAAATCTAAAAGCACTTCATTTTACCAAATTGCACCTTGTGGTGGGAGCTCCACTGGCAGCTCAGGAGCCGGTGAATGATATTTTGAAGTGGCAATGGTAGCAGAGGGCATTTTTAGTCAAATTAGCACCTAATTAGAAGGAAGCTGTCCTGAAGAAATGCTCAGTGTTGAAGATGCTGTTGGGTGTTGTTGAAGATGCTCAGTGGGTGTCTAGCAGGAGGAGCTGCTTTGCTTTGGGACCAGTGCCAGACTTGGATTTGTTTATTCTTAAAGCGGTGGTTGCTGACTAATAAAACACGGGATGGGGTGAAAAAACCCCCAAAAGGATTTTTTTAATCCTTTCCCATTCTAGGTACAAGAGGACACCCAACGTCAGGAGGTGGCGCTCCTCCCTCTGTAGATGGTGTGTGGGACACTTGTCCCTAAGGGCTTGCTGGTGGGGCTGGCCTGAAGAAAAGCCCTGCTCAGCTGAGGCTAGGTCACCCGGGCTAAGTAGTCCTCCTCGGCCACTCCGAGGGCTCCCTGGAGCCCTGCGATGCTGCCCGGGCATTTTGCTGGGGAGCTACTGGGATCCAGGTTTGGGAGGTCTCTTCCAAGTCGTGCAGGTGGAGGGGGAGGCCAAGCCAGCTTCGGCAAAGCTTCCAATGCCTGGGTCCACCCATCAGCCCTCATCCCCCCAGCCTTCCTGCTCCTGCAAAGCATCCGTCCTCTGCTTTGGGGACAGTCCCCAATGCAATAGGTAGCAATCACATAGGTCCAGCAACTTCTGAGAGCCCTGAAACTGTGCGTGGCTTATGTTTGGGGTTTTTTTTGAAGCCACCTTCTCTTACCACTGAGTTTATTATCTTCAGCGTGGTCATCTCCCCCCCTGCAGCTCCCCAAGTGCCTTGATGACGCTGCTTGAGCTGCTTCCCTCCTCCAAAATGGCCAACAGCGCTGCGGGAAGATCCCGTGCCCTGGTGCTGCTCAGGCCGCCCCGAGAGCCGCAGGAGGCCGGGCACAGCCCTGACCGCGCTGACACAGCGCAGAGCGCCGTGGGAACCTGCCCCATCCCAGCTGTGCCGGGCGGGCTGCGGTGGGAAGCGGGGCTGGGTTTCACCCCCAGCACTCGGGGGTCCCCAGCTGCCGGCGGGGCCGGGGCTGGGACCCGGCGCTCCCGGGGTGGGAGGCCGCTTTTCCAGCCTTCCCGGGGCGCATCTGGCTCTGGCGCTGCCTTTTTCCCTCGCCGGAGATGAAACGAGACGCAGCTGCGACGCTGGAGCGGAGACCTTAGAAGCGTCTGAGGACGCCGGCGGGGGTAAAAAAAAAGCGGGTTCAAGTTGGAGGTCTTGGCTCCCGCAATCAGCTTCACAAGTGGCCCAGCTGACACCCCTGCCTCCCGCCCCGGCCCCTGCCTTTGATCCCAGTGACAGGCAGGGAGCTGCAAGTATGCTCGACGGGGGAGAGGGGCTGCTGAAGGGGCCCGGGGGCAGCGCGGCGGGGTTCGCGCTGCGCGCTGCGGCTTTTCTGCCCGAGCAGCTCGTTGGGCTGTTCCGAGCGCGGCGTGTGTGTGATTTGCAGCCGCCTCGGCCCCAGGACTGCTTTTGCACCTGACAACTCTCTGGCTTCTCATCAACCCTTAGAAGCGCCTGCGGGACCCCGGGGGGATATGATGAGATGAGTCCTGGTGGAGGCCAGACCCTCCCTGCATGGGACAAGGGTGTGTCGGGCAGCCCTGCTCCGGGACTGCGGGCACTCCGAGTTCCCCGTGCCAAGGCAAAGCCCCTCCATCCCCATGGCCACCATGGCCTCTCTGCTGTTGGGTGTCAGTGGTCCCAGTGCAGCGCTGCTCCCCAGGCAGGCATAGGGCTTACAGGAGCCCACGTGAGTTTTGGGAAGTTTCCTCACCCCCACCCAGATCGGCATTAGGGAATCATGTGTTTTTGCAGTAGCCGTCAGGCACAGTGGAGAAGACTAAATTTATCTCCTGTCACCTCCCAACTTCCCCGAAATGTGGCATGGGGCTGCCCTCACTGCCCAGAGGGGACAGACACTGTGCCAGGGTCCCCAGGGCCCCCATGTGCTGCCTGAGAGGGAGTGCCAGGGCTCATCCCCCTCCAAGCTCCAAAGCACCCCAATGCCAGGTGGCACTCTTGGTAGCATGCATGGCACCGATCTCAAGGATTGAAGTGGGAAAACATGGACACCTGGATCTGGTCCAGTGCCCTAAGGAACATGTAGACAGCTCTCCGAGGCTGTCCACTAGGCTCAGGCATCAATTCACACCCAGCCACCACATCACAGGGCTTTAAAAATACATATTTTTTTAACTTCTTTATTGACAACAGCAGTGGTAGAGACTGAATTAAGCCAACAAGGGCCAGTCTCACTGTGTGCAGCTCTGTGTACAGCCAGTGGGAGAGGCTCCCCCCATGCACATCCTCCCTCAGAGACAAATTGCCCTCAATCTTTATGGCCCAAGGTATCTGCCGTGCACTCCGCTTCTATCCACCACCATGTCCAAGGGCTGGATGGAAACCAAAGTTCATTTTTCCCCTTGAGAATCAGCCAGCAACCGGGGCCCCGGCCGACCAGGTCAGCGAGGAGCTGTTGATGGCGGGAGGTATTTATAATCTTTGTTTGGTTTCAGCAAGGCTGGACGCCCACTCCCGCTTCCCTCCATACAATAAGATCAAACAGCTCCGGGACATTTCCTTGCTCCTCACAGATGAAATCCCTGCATCTGCTGTCCTGCTCCGCCCTGCCTGAGACTGCAGCTTCTTCCTTCACTTGAAGACTTGGGTGGGTTGCTCTGCTGTTTCTTCTGCCCTGAATTCCTCATTTTTCCGTCCCTCCTCCATTTTCAGAGCTCGTGGGTGAGGGGTGCAGCGAGATCAGGACCACGGCACCTTCCATACCTCAGCTTCATCCCCTCTCCCACTTCTGAGAGACCTCCGTGTTTGATGGCTCCCATGCAGGGCATGCAGGTTTTGCCCATGGACGCCACTTCAGCCAGGGGCAAGAAAGCAGGAGTACCCCTGCTCCTGGTGAGGGGAAGATACTCAGTAGTTGTTTATTTCTCTGTCCCACACCTCCAACCTCTTCCTCGGTGCCTGACCCTGGGGATGAGTAGGGATAAGGGGAGGGTGAGGTCCCAGGACTGTGGTACAGCTGCTCTGAGAAGGCTGTATGCATCACAGGTGATCCAGAGTGGGGACAACATCCTTGCTGCTGCTGACCCTATCCCAGCCATGCTACCACGCTGGAGATCTCCCCAGACCCTTTCCCCAAAGACCATTTTGCTCTAGGGATCCCTCCCGGGGGCTTGCCTGTGGGAGACCACTGCCACTGCTGCCAGGGATGCAGGAGGGACAGCATGTGGCAGCCCTGGGGAGGTGACACCAAGCACCAGGCTAAATGTCCTCCAGGGTCTGCTTGGGGTGGAGTGGAAGCATCCCCCTGGCACCTGGCCACCGAGAAGCAAAGGGGTAGTGGGTAAATGCCAGCCCAGATCCAACCTCCTCCCTTCTGAAAGGGGCTTCCCTGTGGGGCAGGAGCAGACCTCGGGCATGCCAGGGTTGGCAGAAGCCGTGACTGGCCACATCCCAAGCTGGGCTGTGCTGTCCTGGGTGTCTCCTGAGCACGTTCCCACTTCCCTCTGCCAGCAAGTGCCTTCCCCAGGTGTCCCCAGTGCTGCAGGCCTAATGGTACCGCAGGGGGCCTGGCTGTGGCCAGGAGCTGCAGCTGCTTTTCATGTCTCCCTCCCCATCCTGGCTCACACTCACCTTTTCAACAGGTCTCTGTGATATCAGAGGTAATTACAGCTGCCAGGTTTCAGGCAGCCAAGAGGGGACTTTGGAGGGGAGAGGTGGCAGAGAGCAGCAGGGGATGGTGAGGGGCTGGGGAAGGACAGAGCGGCGTGGGCACTAGCAGGATTTTGACACCATTTCACCTGGGTCCTCCCCCGCTCCCTGTCAAGGCACCACAGCAACCCTTTGCCTCATGCAGTTGGGTGCTGGCTCCTTGTTTTAGGGTCCACAGTTTCCCACTCGCAACAATACACAGCGCCTGCAGATATCAGGACGCTCCAGCTCTGTTAATCCTGGCTCGTTGCATGCAGCCTGGCTCCCTCTTCTTCTGCACACATACAGCTCCCACCTGGTACCTGCCAGAGCTGGGGAGGGAGTGTGAGGATATGAAAGATGCAGCCCCCAAGGCAATCGCGTTCCCTTGATGACACGTCTTTCCCCCCTCCGTCACATGCTACTTTGCTTCTTGCACCTCAGAGTGAGTTGGACCTTCACAGCATCTCCTCCTGGAGCATGCTGGGGTGTCAGGCTGTGCTTGGAGGGCCAAATTGCACACATGCCCCTCACTCTGAGCCTTTGGCACTCCTTCTTCTTCAGCCTGAGCCTTCGTCCCAAAAAAACCCTCTATGTAAGGCCTTCATGCCACCCTCTTGACCCAGGGCACTGAGCCAGGTCTCCCTGGGGCAGGGGTATGGGATGGGTGCCAGAGGCTCAGCTGCTGGAGGAAGTGGGGGAGACTGCGGTGAGGCAGGGACCCAGGTGTGAACCTGCAGAGGTAGCAGGGCCATGAGTCAGACACCTGAGGGAAAGCGCCGCAGTGCCCCAGCTGCCAGCATGGCCGTGGCCAGGAGGGCTCTGGTGGAGAAACCAGACAAGCCACCGTCCTCACCGCCCACTAGAGTTTTGCTCCAGCAGTTGTGCTTGGCCACCCCAGGGCTGTTGGAGTGCTGAGCTTCCAATTCTAGCTTATTTCATTTCCATGTGGCAAAGCACCTCTCTCTCTTGGAAATCCAAGAGGTGTATGTACCCCAAAGCTTTTCCTTCCCTCTGGCCAGCCTAATGTCAGAGTCCGATGGGGTCCAACCATAGAGACCCTTTCTTCTTGTAGACAACCTTCCTCCTTCCTCCCCTTTCTCTGCAAAGAGTTAAATCTTTCTCTTCAATTCAGCACTTTTCCCCTCCCTCCTGCCCCCGGGATAATGTTTAACTGAGCCCATTGCTAATTAAATATCGATGACCTCAGGCAGGTTTTGTTATCGTCTGGAAACACCTGATGCATGTGTCACCAGCAAGAGTTTTTCTGTCTCAAGTACACCGGCAACCCTTGAACTCACGTTGGCTTTTCCCTTCCTACCCCGCCGCCAATCGCCCCCGCCCGCGGGCACCAGTGCTGAGGTTGAGGCCTCACTGGCTGCCGAGCAGCTCGTGTGGACTTGTCATCACCGCTCCTATTTGCAGGGGACAAACATGGTGGGAAGGAAGGATGTATTTCTCCTCTCCTTTCCCAAAGTGTGGCCACTGCTGTCCACGATCCACTGCCGAGCAGGCTCAGCTTGAACTTGACAGACTCTTTTCTTCTGGGCTGAACTTGTACTTTTCCACCTCATGTGAGCACAGGGATGGTCTGGCTGGGAGCTTGGCTCTCCAAAATACCTCCTGGGCTTTCCCAGGGGAGTGGCAAAGCCCCACAAGGAGAATGATGCCCTGTCCCCTCTTCTCCTGTCCCCTGGGGCAGACCTGGGTCAACACGAGTGGGCTGGAGCTGAAACCCTTAAAAGGCTGTGATGGAGAATGGGATAGAGGAAAAGGGAGCAAAAAATAAAGACAGTGAGAAAGGGGGGACTGGGAAGGGGCTGGAAATGTTCTGGGAATGGGTTATGAGTTCATCTTAGGCAACATGGACTTTTACAGGGGCAGAACCATATCCTAGATGGGTTTGGGACAGCTGGCTCACTGAGCCAGGTGCATGGAAGCAGAGGGGACTCCTCAGGAATTGCTCAGCAGCTGGGGTTTCCTGCCAGCTCTGCCAGCTTTGCAAACAGCCTCTGAGTCTTGCTGCTTAAGGAGGTCTCTCAGCTCTGCAAAAATTCTTGGGGCTGGCTTTCTTTTTGCTAAGAGCAGAGGCTTCACTGACATCATTTTCACACTCCATGGTATAAATAGCCAACCTGAAAAACAAAGGAAAACTCCCCATGAAGACCATGTAAGGCAGAGCTTTAATTGCACCATTTATTTATTCGCTCACTGTAGCTATTTCCTGCCTCTGTTGGTCAGAGACCTCCTGTGTTGGCCAAAAATCATCTTTTCCTCCCTTGCTGGGAATTTTTGGATCAGCAGCACTGCCAGTAACTGGGGGATTACAACCCCCTGGCCCTGGCAGGACAAACTCACTACTACTGTTGGCTTTGGTCCCACTAGGTGCTCCAAGGTCCTGTGCATCTGCTGGGCATCTACAGGGTAGGGCAGTGGTCATCTCCTCTCAGAGCAGCAAAGTCAGGTCTAAGGCAGGAGGGATCAGTAAGGCTGTAGACTGTGTCCTGCTACAGCTTTGCTCTGCAAGGCTGGTGTTTGCTGAGCGTTGCAACAGGCAAGACTCCTTTGGAGCTCCTCCAGGACATCTCTTGTATTGCACCACCTCCAAGACACCTGTAGCCCCAGTAGGAAGCAGATTCCCTGTTAAAACGGGACACAGCAGCGTGGTTTCCAGGCCATAAAGCCAGGGGGAATATCACTTGGGTGTTTTTTGTTGCCTAGAGTCAGGTTTTGCTGACCCACAAGCTGCAGGTCCCTGCTGCATGAGGTGGAGGGAGCACTTGGTTAGGGGTGAGTGAGCACCTGCAAGGGGGAGGGCAGCGCAGACACCCACCTGTGCACAGACCAAGCTTGTTCAACAAGCTGGAGCGAGGCTATAGATGTGTCTTCTTTGGGCTCCAGCTGCACTCCCACTCTGCAGCTTCTTCCCAGCACTGGTTGCTGCCTCCAGACCTGCCAGGAGATCAGTCCGTGCATGTGCTTTCTGGCTCGCTTCAGGCACTGTCAGCTGGGCTCACTCAGGCCCCTTCTTCCCTTGCCCCAGCTGCACTGGCCAGCTTTGCAGGAAGCAAAGTGGGAGATGCTTCCCCACGTGGCTCCACCAGCATCCTGGGAGGGTGGAAGCTTCTCGGCAGGGAGCAGTGGCCAGCAGCTGGGGATGGGACTTCTTTCAGAAGATCCAGGCAAGGATCTGGGGTCGTGGGTGAGGGTTTCCTCACCCTCACACATCTCCCTTTGTGATGCTAAGCAATCCCAGCTCTACCTCGGTGGACACACAGGTCCAGGGCTACTGCTGCCTGGGAAGATGTCTGCAGGCATTGTATCACTCAAGTTCTGCCAGCAAGCCAGAGCTGTCTTCAGTTCCGCTCATGGATGAAGCCTGATTGCAGTTACCCTGGGCTGCTCCTCAAAACCACTCTATCCCCTGGGAAATGGAGCTGGCTTCTCAGGGGAGAGCATGGCACGGTCTGCTCTGCTGACCACGGGAGGGGATGGGAGCAATCATGGGGATGGAAGCTGTTGTGGGGACAATGTCACAGCTGCTTTGCTCTGCCTGAGGCATGGGGATGAAAGAAGCTGCTGACAGGCAGCAGGTCACCTAGGATTTCTGCTTTCTGGCTGCTCATTCCCCTGCCCAAAATCCTCCCCTGTGCACCAGAAGTCCCAGGGGACAGGGAAGAGGGGGTGCCAAAGGTTGGCGTGAGCTGGCCGGGGGCCCTGCTCAGTCTGGCTCCAGAGAGGGTCTAGTCTAGTGGACTGTCTCCTTGGTCATTGTTATCAGGGTAATTCTCCAGCAGCTCGAATCCTGTTTTTGTGCCTGTGTTGCCTGGCTCTATAGGAGTGAGGGGGGAGAGAGAAACACAGGAAACAGCAGCAACGGAAGCAGAATCATCTCCTGGAGAGCTCGAAGAGCCGCTGACGCCACTGAGGGGAACAAAGACAGAGATTCAGAAGGACTTACACATGGGCTTGTGCTGGAGATGGTCTGGACAAGTTGTCTTAGTCCCAGTTCACGGCACACCTCCCACCCCTCTGGCACTCTCTGTGTCCCCCAGCCTGAGCCTCCTGCACAGAGCTCTGGGGTGCAAGGAGCACTTGTGAGGGCCCAGGGTAAGAAGAGTAGGCAGCTGTAAGCCAGCACGGATGTTTTTGGCACCGAGAAGCCCTGTGGAGGGTGACCAGGCGGGATGTCCTCTATCCTGGCCCCAGCTGCTGTGAGCACTTCGTCTGGTATGGCAGAGCAAGGGCGGCTGTGGGAACAGAGCAGTGCATGGTGGTGTGGATGCCAGCCTTGCTGCTGTCTCAAAGCTCTCCCCCTCATCACCCCGAAATGCCAGAGGGACTGTCCCTGGCGGGGGGGGGGGGGCACACACACAACAGGCCCTCTGTCCTGTGGGCACAAATGGAAACTTTGAGTAAAAAAGCCAGAGAGCTTGGTCACCGGTCTCACCCAGGGCCAGAAGGAGCATGCAAGCCTCTGCCTTGCAGGGTCAAGAGCTGTCCCTGTCCTTGTCCCCATCCTTGGCACCTTTTGGGTCCTGAGGAAGGTCCCATGCACTTTCTCTACTGAAGGCATGGGTCAGCAATGCCGCATCCCAAGAGCCAGGGGCCCTTCTGTGTGGCTCTAGTGCAGGAAACTCACTTTTCCCAGCGCATGGCAAAGCCCTTGGGTTTCACACCTCCTGGCCCTGCAGGATGCAGGTGTCCCAGCCAGGCTGGACGGGTAAGCTTGCTAAGCCCTGGCTTCATGCATAGCAGTGGAGACCGATAGCAGTGGATGTAGCCTTCTCCTCAACACACTTGTGCCAAGGAAATTCCCTCCATCCAGTCCTCACATCCCTAATTCCAAGAAAAGTATGTGTACCATAGCTGTCTGCAGCAAAGACCCTCCTTTTCTGCATTACAAGGGGCAACACTCACATCTCAGACCTTTCTGTGGCTGAAGAGCAAAAGCCCAGCCCAGCCCCATCAGATATAGGCCCCCCTAGTCCATAACCCCATCCCCATGGTACATGCACTACCTGCTCCAGAGCTGGAGGAGGATCTCCCCTCAGGGACGCCATGAAGCTCAGTGATGCTGCCAGGCACCGCTGACACCTGGGAGAGCACCAGCGACCGTGGAGCCATGTGGAGCAGCACTGCTGCGGGGAAGCTCACAGCATCCCTACCCTGATGCCTGTGACAAGGGCAGCAAAGCCAGGATGCTGCTCCTGCCAGGAGTGCTGCTATTCCCAGGGTCTGCCTTCATGAGCAGTGTTTGTGGCTGGAACATGAGCACCAAAATGTCATCAGTCCCTTATCTGCAACATATCCGGGTCCTTTTGGTACCCACTCAGCCTCTAAAAATAGTGCCAGCAAAGGGAAAGAATACATCCCTAAAATAACACTGCCACTCGGGCTCGCCAACACTGGAGCTGACACCTGGTCAAGTGCCCATCATGGCTTTGCAGGGACATTTCAGGTCCATTCTCCCGTGCTTTCCCAGCCTAAAACAGCAGCCCCGACCTCACCACACTGGGAGGCAAGCGAGTGCCTCTGCCCAGAGCAGTGCCACTTGCCACCCGGCCACTCCGTGCCACCCCAGGGCACCACCAGTGATTGCCCTGTGTGGGTGCCAGGCAGGACCCCTGTGCCCGTGCTGCCCACCCAGTCCATGGCAGAGCAGGGAGGCGTGAGGCTGGGGAGCACAGCGAGGACTAGGTGAGTCACCTCGAGGGATGCAGCC
The DNA here is from genome assembly GCA_033124195.1 of Coracias cyanogaster. Classification (NCBI taxonomy): domain Eukaryota; kingdom Metazoa; phylum Chordata; class Aves; order Coraciiformes; family Coraciidae; genus Coracias; species Coracias cyanogaster. The sequence continues at coordinate 17,666 of JAVSBS010002308.1, forward strand.
AGCGATGCAGGAGGAGCGGTCTGGCCAACCACCTCTCCTGAAAAGGAGAGCTGCTGAGGAGGAGGAAGCTGGGAGGAAGGAAGGCCTTGTTTGTCTGTTCCCAGAGCAGCACAGGAACTGCTATATGAGGAATTACCTGACCTCACTTACATCTCCGGATGCTCTTCACCGGCTTCACCCCCCTTTTCCCTGTTAGAGCCTCCCTCAGCTCCTGCGACCCTGCCCTTCACCATGCTGCTGCTGCTGCCTCTCCTTTGAGCTACTCCTCAGCTGCTTTCCGCCAGGCTGTGAGTCCTCTTCCGCCTCCTTATGCTCCAAATTTATCTGCTCCTGCTCTTCCACCTGGATGGACTGTGTTTACGTGGATCCAGGAGCCTGGCTCTTCCTGGCAGGGAAAGCCGTGGTGGGTGGGGTGGTTCAGGGGCTCCCAGTTACAGGGAGGATGCCACAGGTGTGGGGTGGCTTGTGGGATGCTCTTGGACCCAGCTTGGAATTGGAAGCTCAGGAATAAGGAAATCAGGGCTCTGCATCTACCACTGACACTTGTCAGCCTTTCGCAGCACATTCATACCCTACATACCCCGATTTGTTCTCTGTGCAGCCCCTGCCTCACAGAGTGTCACGTAGACAGACTTGTCAGCACCTGTGAAGGACGAGCGGATAAGACCATGATGCAAAAGTTTCATGCTCTTTGTAGACTCTTGTTTCCTCTCTTGCCCAGGCCTTTAGAAGATCTAGGCAAAGATGTTTACGCAGAATACAAAAGGCTTAAGGATGTGTGTTGGATACTGAGGGATGGAGCCCGGCATGAGATAAATACCAATCTGGAAGCAGGATTCTGCACTGCTGCTCTTCATATTGAACAGTGTTTCCTGGGGGAGGTGGTGGTGTTGGATGAGGTTGCCGAAGACAACCTTGTTGTAAGACAGTAGGGCTGGGAATCACAAAGCTATGATGCTCCTGTGGAGTAGGGTACAGCCAGGGGCTAATGTATCTTGGAGCCAGGGATGCAGGCATATTCTGCTGCAGAGCAGACATGGGAGCTGTCACACATCCAGGAGCAGGGCTGGGAAGGAAAATGTGGAAGGGCATGCAGAGGAAGGGGAGATCAGCAATGACACGTCCTGAATGAATGTTAGAGCAGGGATGTTTTCAGATCAGGGAAGACTACTCTTTCAGGGACTATGCTGGGAAGGGAGAAGGTGATCAGAGTGCCTCCAGGGACAGAGGGGCCCCCAAAAGCAAGCTGAAGTGGTAGAGGGCAATGGAAATGGATTGCTGAGGTACACCAGGGAGAGCTGAGAAGGTAGGGAGTAGCAAAACCTCCCCACCCCATGTAAAGCTTTGTTTTCTGCCAGGGAAGACCTGTTCAACTGGAGACTCTCCAGTTCTTTTCAACCTCATAGCACCCCCATCAACTTGTGGTTAAATTAGAAGCTGAGACCCTTCCAGGTGGGGTAGGGGAGGAAGAGGGTGTATGAGTCAATGCAGCAAAATAGCACCCTCAAGGAGGCTAATTTCAAGATTGGGAAGGATCTTCCAAAATAACAGGTTATTTCTAGACTTAGGAAATGAACCAAGTAGCCCACTGGCCCAGAAGGGATCATGGAAAGGTCTCATAACCCTGATTTCAGCAACCCATTGAACAAGCTGAGGTCACTGCCCATTGCAGAGGACAGGAACTCAGAGGGACGAAGATGGGACTGGATGCTTGGCCAAAATACCTGAAGAAGTGATGTTAAGGATATCCCCTCTCCCCCCAAGCCAAGATGTGATGGTACCTTTCCGGGGCTCCATGGGGAGCAGTGGTGAGGTGGTCACTTGCAGCAGGTTGTCCCAGCAGGGATTGCTCCAGACCTCTTCCCACCTCCACTGTTTCTTCTAGCCTTCCTCCACCTACAGCACTTGTTTCCCCCTGGCCCCCATTTTTTGTTTTGACGTGAGACACAATGATTGAAACCTTCCCAGCCCAGGCAAACAGGATACAAGTGGGTCAGGACTGAGCGGAGAGCGGTGGAGTGGCAGAGGGGCAAGTTTGCTGAACTGGGAGAGGCCAAGAGGACAATGTGATGTGCTTTGGGAGGTTTAGAAGAGCAAACCGGCTGGTGTTTTTGGCAGCAGGAGAAGTAAGAGGCCAGCCTGAACATCATGCCAGTCATTTCTCACCTTTGAGGGACCTTACAAACAAATTAGCCTGTCCAATTCCACTGCCCATCTGAGTGGGCACTTGCCATTGCTCAAGCCAACTGTGAATCCCAGAGGTGCTTTCCCAGGGTGGTGTGGGGAAGCCCTGCCTGTGTGTGGATCAGAAGTCCTGAGAGGATATGCCCACACTTCTTGGCCTGCTTCTGTCTTGTAGACAAGTCACTAGTGAAAGACTCAGGTCACTTCATATAGAGAAGGTGGTACAGTCCCTCAGGATCCATCTACTCATCTGTCAGAGAAATGTGGCAGTACTTTAAAATCCTCAGTAGAGCTCTGTGAACTGCTGGTGGTTACCCACAGAGGGGGGATGTGGTCATGAGCGGGGATGTGGCAGAACACAAGGAGTGATACATAGCTTTCCTGGTTCCTGGGAAAGGAAGCTACCATCTGTTACCAGAAAAAATACCAATGGAAGAGCAATTTAATTAGATAATATATCTAATCAAGACAGGTGACAGGCTCCAAATTTCTCTCCTGGAGAGACCTCAAGCAAGAATGCTCCTGACCTTGTCCTTTCAGCCAAGGCCAAGTGCCAGAGCGGGAAGAGGAGCTGCAGGTCCCCAACACCCTCTTTGCTGCTCCCCAGTGCTTGACCCCACTGTCCACTCTCCCATCTTCAGGGCAGTCGATGAGACATGGCCAGCTGATTGTGGCTCTGTTGAAGCTGGGTGCTTGCGAGCTCCTGTAGCCCTCCCTCCCTCTATTTGCCCTCTCCTCTGCAGCACTTGGATTTCTAGCCCTTCCCTCTCCTGGAGATGGGGTGTTTTCAGACCAAGTTGTGGATTGCAGCTCTCAGTGTCCAGGTGGGACACGTCTGCAGGCCTGGCTGGTCATCAGCACCCGGGGATTGTGGGAACCAGCAGCCAGATCACATCCTCAAAACAGAGCACCCTTTATCTAGGACCGAAGGATTCGACAGCAACAGGCCAGGCTATGTGCAAGCCTGCTTTCCCCTGCAAGTCAACATCTGCTGATGGCCCACCTTACTCAGGTTGCACTTAATCCCAGTGACTGCGTCATTCTTCCCCTCTTCCCACCCCCTTTTTCCCCTGAAAAAAATTTCTAAGAGATTTTTTTTTTAGTTGGCATTATCCATTTGATCCCCAGTTCCTAGCCAGGCAAAACAAGGCATGCATCTTACTGGAGACAGGATAGAGGACTCTTGGAGTTAATAGTTTTCTCCATTGTCTTTCAAATGTGTGCTGAGATGTCCATAGCTGGGGGACCCATTGTGCTGCCTTCCTGCTTGTTTTTCCAATGGTCTCCAGTGAATAAAAGCAATGCAGGGCTTGTAATATACTTTCCATGACCTCTAATCGTTCTTACAATCTATCTCAATTGCTAGGTCACATACAGTATTGGTTAGCAGTGGATCCACCTCCGTCTCACCTTCTCCAAAACCTAGTCCCAAGCTTTCCCTGATGTCTCCAGCTTCCCTCATCTGCACCACAATCTCCACTGCCCTCATCCATACCTTATTCTCCCTGCTCCCTTCTTGTTGATCTCCCAGTTGGTCTGTCTCCTCCCTTTCTCCTGAGCATTTGGTCTCTGGGGGTGTTGTCATAGGAGTATGTTGTGGCAGGGAAGTGACTCTGACTCTGTGGAAGGTACGCCTGTACCTTCAAGACCATGCTTGCTGAGGACCATCCCACCTCCTCATCCCTCCACGAGTGGGGCGGGGTGATGCCACATAGCAACTCAGCTACCAGCATCAGAAGCACAACAGGGAGCAAAGCAATGGCTGGAGGAAACTTCAGGGCAGACAAAGCCTGTGGGTTTGCCTTCCCATCCTGGCTATGAGCTCACTCTGCCGTGTGGGCTTGATGAGATTCCCAGATGAGGAGGCACACAATGCAGCAGGGAAACCCTTGTTCTCCTGCGGTTATTCCGCACAGCTCCTCTGGGAATATTTGCCCTTCTTACTGCTTTCCTGCTACACTGGAATCCCTCAGGTGTCCTTCAGCTAGGACAGGCACCTGGGCTTTAAGGATGAGTCACTCCCTCTTCCCATGCTCTCCTCAGCCTTTCCTTTGGCAAGGATGGGCACCAAATAGCAGGAATGAATCAGACGCCAGGAGGGATACAGGACCAGCAGCCCATCCCTGAGCACCCCAGATTGCATGTCCCAACTGCAGCAAAACAGGGGCCTGGGCATTGCCCGTCACTGAGTGACACGGACTGGTGATCCCAGGGGACAGAGAAATCTCAGAATCATCTCACTGGAAGATGTGCTCAAGAGTCCCTTTACTAAAATGACTGAATTCCAACTGTGGTCTTTTCCAGCACCAAAGAGACATTCCCAGAGCCTCCTCCAGACAGAGTAAGGATCCTTCTCCTGCTCCAAGGGTTTGTGAACCATCCAAGGATAAAACATCAGCTTCATGCTTTGGCCTTCTTGCTCCACTATCCAGCCTTTTTTCCTTGTCTTTTCTCTCACTTGCTTCTTCACACCAATGGGTAGACCCTGGTCTGGATGTCAGTGCCTACCTGGAAGTGTTGGCAGGTTATTCCTCTTGAACTGCCAGAACAACTGGCCAATCTCCCTGTTGTTGGCAAGGGGGCGTAGGCAGGAAGGTGCAGAGTTGGGGCACCACCACAGCCCAAATCTCCAGCCAAACTTTTCGTCAGTCACATCTGCTGAGGAGGGGACCAGCAAGCCCAGTCATGCTCTGGGATTCCCGAGCACTGTGCAGCTGAGGCTCTCTTGAGAAAATTGGCAACAGATCGAGCCTCACTGAGTCCGACTGCCTGCAACTCTTCTGTCTTCTTTCTGTTTCCCACAGAGTTCCTACTGAGCCCATTACGTGCTTGTCCCTCACTGTGCCACATCACTATGATTGGTCACTGGAGGCATGACAGCCACAATAACATGGGCTGGGGAAAAGGCTTGGCAGGCAAGATTTTCTGTGCTCTGTCATGCAGAGCAGAGGAAAAAGAGATCAGACTAAGCAGTGAGAGTGATTTTCTTTGGATTTAGAAAAGGCACCTGCAAATCAGCCTTTTCTGGAGGTGGTTCAGGTAGTTACGAAAGAGATTTGTGGTTTAGTAGCACTGTTCCTCTGTGCCTTTCTTCTCAGAGCTCTGCTTATTTCAGACCCACCACATTTGTGGAGGCAGGAGATGGGCTCAAGGCCTTTGAGAATCATGAACATGGCCTCACTAGGCAAAGCCTGCAGAAGCCTGTGCTGGGGTCCTCCAGCTGGCCACCATCAGAGGTTTTGGTCCTTGCTTACTCTCCTTGACGTGTGTATGCTGCCAGATTTGGGTTATCCCAGGCACTTTGAGTTGCTCATAGTACTCTGCAACCTGGTGCTGGTGCAGGCCTGTGGTTGGTACCATAAGTCTGAAAATGGCCATCTTATGGCCAACTTATTGTTGGTACTATGAGTCTGAAAATGGCCCATCACCATTATGGGAAGGTGCCAGACAGTCTCGCAGTGCCCCAGCAGTGGGCTGTCAGACCCAGAGGGGCCAGCAGAGAGAGGGTGGTTGTAGCTAAAGACAACCACCATGTGATGCAGCTGAAGGGCTCAAAGACTTTGAGAGCCAGGAGAGATGGACTCTCCTGACGGTGTAAGCGGCCCAGACTGGAGACAGTGTGGGCAGGCATTCAGATGGTCCCCAATCTCTCCTAGGTAGGTAGTGCCACAGTGAAACACTACCCAAATATTCTGCCACCTTTATCAGCCTTGGCTTTACCACCCATAATCTCACTCTCCTTTTCCGAATTGCTCCTCAGGTTACAGCTCCTGATGCTAATCGATGGGGCTTTGTGCAAGGGGACCCGAAGACATGGGTCAGATGGCAGGGAAGGAGAGGGGGCCGTGGCCGGGTAGCTCCTGTGGAAGCCCCCCAGAACAGGTGGGAGATGTGGGCATGTGCCCAGGGGGACAGATGCAAGGGGGGCTGTCGCTGTCCCTTCTCATGCTGGCAGCTCCGCGCCTGAGTAAGCTGCCCAAGACTCCAGACTCACGTTATCTCTGATGAAAGGCAAACAGAAAGGGGAAAGTGAGAAGGAATGCCTCATCTGAGAGGGCTCTTATCACCTTTCCGCTTCCCTCACCCTGGACAGATAGGGCAGCTCAATGGTCTGTTGTTCCTTATGGGGCCTCTCCTCCCCTACAGTGATGGGGCTCCTGGTCATGGTGCTCCGTGCCCTATAGCTCACCAGGCACCCCTAAGCATGCACTCCCCACCGTGCTGACATACAAGCACTACCTGCATCTCCTCACCTGAGCGCCCACCACTGCCCCTTTGGGTTTTGCACCCCCATGAAACACACCAGAGATCCCCCAGGGAACAGAGAAACGTTTGCTTTGCTTTGGGAGTACCACAGTTTCATGACAGTCCCAGCACATGCTCAGCTGGGTAGCCAGTACATGATGGTACCAGCCACATGACGGTGATATAACGCACCACAACTTTGATCAGCATTATGTAATTGAGGTTGAGAAATAAAACTCGGGCTCTTATCATCAGCCCTGCAGTGCATCCCAGCACACTTACATAGTGACCAAAGCCAGTTAAATCTGGCAGAAGCAGAGTAGGTTGGGCTCGCTGGCTGAGGATGGATTGGAGGCAGTAGCCGCAGGTGGTTAGATGTCCCTAAAGCAGCAGGATCCTCAAGGGCAGTCAGAAGAGCTGAAATAGTCCATGCCACTGCATGCAGAAGAGGCAGAGATGGTGGAAACCCATGCTCCATTCTGGTGACAGCAGGAAGAACATGCCGGTCAACACCACCATGAAATATCAAGGCTCATTCCACCTATCCATGTAAGAAGAGCACTTGGGAAAGATTTTGCATAACATGCCAGCTGCCAGAATGGTGAAGCTATTGATCATCAGGTTACAAAGCTACGGCAAAAAATCATGTGAATCCAAAGAGTGAACAGATGGCCAGCCTGAGCGGAGATGAAATTATTTTGTTGCAGAACTGACAAGCAGCTCGATTCAGTGTTAGTGCAAGAACCGGATTTGACTTGGCAGAGAAGATAGGGTGCTTGCAAGGCTTGGTAGTGCCACATTTATTCAGCTCTTGGATTTTTGTTCATCCTGAGCTTGTTTTGCTCAAGTTGGGGATGCACTCGCAACTAGCTCAGCTGTGGTTTGTTGCAGCTCCCCAAATACTGGTATCCAGCTTCATTTTAGATGTAGTAGTGTATCCTGCCTGGTCTCCAGCTGCTACTCCAGATATTGGTCTCCAGTAAGTCCCGTGGCAGATCTGCCAGTCCATTTCATGTGTCTCAGACACCCTAAGACATCTCCAATGGCTCTAAACAACTCCATTTTGGCAACAAGGTCCCAGGATTATGGATATATTGAAGAAAACACTTTATTTTGCCGCTCAGTCCTTTTCTGATAGTGCTTTGGGGATTTTAGGTAGCACAACAAACCTCTAAAGAAGTCAACATAAGGCAATCAAAATAAAAGGGCCTGTTCAGCAGAGGGATGAGGGACAAAATCTTCATAGAGCCAAAGTAAAAAAGACTGCAAGTATTTCCCCTCTCTTTTCTCGTGTTGGAGGTTGCAAGGACTATTCTCTCAGTAACTGAGGTCTCTCATGTGTCTCTCAAGCAGCATGTGTCTCGAGAAGTGAAGGTCTTGGGAACTTCAAAATGCTTATGGCTGATGCACTGATTTGGAATAAAACTGATCAGAAATCATAACTGGAGTCTGAAGAAGAAATCAGCCAAAGATAGGAACGCTGACCTAAATAACAACAACAAAGCTCCTTGCAGAATCAAGCCCAGCAAAGGCAGAAGGATATTCATGGCTGAGAACAGTCCATTCTCAGAGCTGTCTCATTTTGGTACCGCTAAAGTAGGATGGGAAAGTCCCCTTATTTTTTCGTTGAAGAGGAGCTGGTGCCAACGTAAAGGAGCCTGGCAGAACACAAGGGCAGGTTCAAGCAGGTTCAGCCAGGAGAAGCTGAGCTCTGGAGGCTTTACCAGCTCAGCACAAGCAGCACTGCACAGTCTGCTCTTCCAGGGTCTCCTGCTGGCAGTGTGCTTTGGCAGACCTCCTTTTGCAGGCAGAGTCTGGAGAAGTAGTTCTGCTTTCCCCTTGTAGTCCTCTGGCTTGCAGAGGAAGGACAGGGAGAAGGTTAGGAGGTGACAGTTTGGGAACAATGATCCAAGAGGAGCCTCCTGGAGATTTGCAGACATATCCAGGGGCATGGCGAGGTTCCACAGGGTCTGGGGCAGAACCCAGGTCTGTGATCTTTCCTAAATGAGGATGTCTCATAATGTAATGAGCCAGGCCTCTCTCAACAGGTACCTGGGGGCAAACTGCTCTCACTTTCCTTTCTCCCCTGCTGCCCTGCCCACCCTCCAGCTCATCCTGGGCATGTTAAATGAATTAAAATTAAATGCATCTCTAATTTATCTCCATTCTATTCTCCCTGGAGAATGATTGTCCCAGGGTGATCCCTCTGATAATGAGAAGAGAACTGCTTTCGAAAATTAAAAAATACTTGTTATAGAAACCCCAAAACCAAATGCCCTGAGATTAAGAAGGAGGCTAAAAACCCCAGTGAATGCAAATTTGCAGAGATCAGCAGCTGTTCAATGCAAGATGATCACCCAATGGCATATGCTTCCAGAGCATTGACTAAAGCCCTACAGAACTGTGAATAGATTAGGAAAAAATGCCTGCAATTGCTTTGATTTTGTGAGTGGTTTCACGGATATCCTCACAGGCAGGAATTGATGGAGGCAGACACCCACCCTGGGCTGGTAGAAGCTGTGCTATAGAAACCAGGGTGGGACTCATGACCCAGACATCTGATCGTGAAATTGGAGGAATATTTGTAACTGAAATTCCAGTGTGTTTTCCAGAGACAGGAGATGAGGGGAAAGGAAATGACTGCCAGAATGGCTGCAGCCCCACTTGTCAAGCTTCAGTAAGAAGCACAAAATGACCCAATGTTAACACGCTGAGGAGAGAAGGTCTTGCTGAAAAGGCATAAAAATTCCCCAGCGCTCCAAATGCAGCGCCTCATGGGGATGACAAAGGTGATGGGATCCTGTGCAGAGGACATTCCTTCATTATGTCACACAGCACAAGGTCAGACATACTAAATCACAGCACTTGTCTGGGGACTGAGACGTGTAAGAGGAGACTGGGTGATGTTGGCTGTAGGTGTGGTGCTAAAGCCATTAAAGCTTTGCAAGCGCTGCTTTCAAGACGGGAAGAAAAGAGAAACACAGCCAGTTATGGGAAAAGCAGATTGCCTAGGAAAGCCTCGAGCTTTCTGGGGTTAGATGTTTCCCAACAAGGGTCCAGGTGCTGCCCACACAAATGTAAACTTAATCCTGTGGAAATAGGCTGGTTCCTCACTATGTGCAGAACCAACAAGCAGGAGGCAACCCAGACCTCCTCCCATGTCCTTGCCCCTTCCATCCCCTCGATCCCCTCTGCCCTCTGCCCCCACTTCCCTTCCCTGTGCTCAGTTGTTCCAGCAGCAGCCTCCATGCTCGCTGCCGTCTGCGTGCCTGGCTTGGGTGACCTTTCCCCAGGACAATGGCTGCTATTGAATCTGGGCAGGCATAGCCAGCAATGACACGGAGCTGCAGACGCAACGGTCCCATCACTGCAAAGAGGGTCCTGCCCAGCACAGCTGGGAGCGGGGGAGGCTGGCCTGGGAAAAAGGCTTCAGCCACGAGCCTGCCTTTCATTGCACTCGGTGGCTCATGCGTCACTCGGATGGCTCCATGGTTAGATACGCTTCTTAGCCTATTTAGTCCCACTGTGAGATGCCAGAGCCTCAGCGCTGAAAATTAAAGCCCATAACATGACTTCAGGAGCTTACAGTGGTGCTAAATACCTTCCCATGTGCCCACACATCATAACAGCTTTGCTAGGGAAAAAATCTCAAATAGTTTCAGAGAGATGGTCACTTTGATTTACTGAATCCTTTGTGGCCAGGGTACCATGACAGGGTAGTCATCTTTTAGTAGACACTTATCATGCAGAGTCTTGTGGGCATGAAACTAGAAGGCAGGGATAAATTTACTGACCCTCTTCACAGGGCTTGAAAGCAGGGTCTGCTTCCCCACATCTGCCATGGGCTAACAATTCCTCCCTGTCTCACCAGGGAAAATAAATGAGTCAGTGCACACACAGAAATTGCAAGATGGAAATTGATATCTGAATACTGTGATGATGATGAATATTACTATTGTTGCTACTATTGCTAGTGCCAGACAGGACTAAAGGATCTGTTCTGTATAACTCATGCTCCCTCCCACAACCCCTTCCAGCTTGCCCGCATTTTTACAGAAATGTCAAGTTTGGCATTTCTACCCAGCACCACCTCTCAGCAACCACAGGTCTTTATGATTTGGAGCCTGTTGCTGCATCCTTGCCCAGAGCTAGAGCAGGACCAGAGAACATCCTGCTGCTGGTGGCTCCTGATGAGCCCAGTCCTTCAGTAGAAGGAGGCCAGCATCTCTCCACATCTAGGATGCAGTAAAGGTGCAAATGAGGAGGGAGCCTGCTCCTTTAGCATGCCAGCTTGAACATAAGAGGCAGAGGGAAAGACTCTTCTATCCCCACCATGAAATAAGCTGCAACCCCTTGATCCAGAAGAAGAGGCAGAAAAAGTATAAATATACAGTATTAATACACTGAAGTCTTTAGATTGGTAATTTCCATCAGTGCTAAAATAAAAAGTGTTTCTGGAAACATGTAGAGTGAGGCAGGAACCTCAGGGCAAACCTTGAATGAGAAAAGGCACCACATTAGAAAGATACACTGATTAGTCCAGCATCAGCAGCTTTTAAAAGGTGCTCACCACCCCTGGATAAGCTAGAAGTCGGAGTGGCCCTGCGCTAGCTCTGTTCCTGTGTAGAAAAGCTCCCAAAGGAAGTGAGCAGCCTCTCTCCAAATCCACTGATTTCTTCTGAGCCACACAGCCAGGTCACCCTTCAGACAGACCACTGGTGAACCAGCCTGTCTGGGGCCAGCAAACACCTTGCCAGGCAATATCTGAAAGCTCTCACACCTTTACCTGCCACTGCCCCACTCCATTATCTGCTGGTCCCCTGAGGGGTTGCCGTCTGTTAGGTAAGAGAAATCCCAATTACACAATCCCACCTCTCCCTCCCCCTCTTCCTGCCATCCTCAGTGAGGGTGGTGAATGTCCCTTCGAACATGTGCCGGGAGTTTTAAAGGTCCGTATCAACCAGTCCCCTCCCCACAGGCCGCTCCAGCCCGAGTTCCCACACATGTCCTTGGGAATGCGCCTCCCTTGGAGCAGAGAACAGATACCCGGGATTTGCTTTGCCTGCTGGGACAGTTTCCCTAGAGAAGGGGGAGAAAGGGGAGGTTAATTCAGGGTTTCATTAACTTAACAGTTGATTGCAACAGAAGCTTGTCCTATATAGGAATTGTGTCAGGAAATAGGCTGAGGAGGAGGGGGAAAAGACAGTGGGTTACAGCAACTCTGCTGCTTCTTCCAGCCTCGCTTCCCTCAGCTGAGGCCCAGAAGAATGGAGCTGCCTGTGTGGGTTTGGCTCCCAGCTTCAGACTTGTCAGACTCCATGTGGACAAGAAAAAGGCAAAGCTGTGCCTTGGCACACGGCTACCTCACAGAAGAAACACAGATGATCCCACAGGCACCGATATGGGGACACATGTGTCCATAGAGAACCTCCAGGTCATTTGCATGGCAGCCATTTCCATGCGAACAATTATATAGAAAAAGTCTCCATGCACACACATACGTGGCCTTTTGGAGATGTGTGGAGCATCCCTTGCATGGAGGCAGAGCCACGGATACATATATCCCACTTAGCTGTAGGAATATTCCCCAGCATGAAGAGAGAGCAATTAGAAGCGGGTGGGTTTGGGAATGGTTTCCACTGGTCTAAGCCTCTGCTGCCAGCAAAAAGGCTGGTGCCTCCATGCTGGCCATGCTTTCTCCAGCTCTCTACGACAGCACAAGTGAGCAGGTGGCAGGGTGGCAAGTTGGAGCTGATCTGTTTGAAAATGATCCCAGCAAAATGAACAAACCAGGAAAAAAAAGAATGCACAGCTGGAGGGAGAGGGGAGAAGACAGGAGAGCCGCTTTCTCCAGAATCTTTTTTCCAAGCAACTTGCACCAATTGTGAAACCATACCCTCAGTCACAGACAGAGATGTAAATACATCTGTTCCCAAGCAGACCCACATTGTGGGGACACCCTCCTCCCCAAAAGCACTGGCTTGGCTGCTCTGTATGGCAGGGGCCAGTGGAGCTGGGAGAGGAGTGCAGGAGGGAGGTTTTGCTCAGGACCTTCTAGAAGGCACTAGGAGCAAGTCTGGGAACTTGTGAGAGCTGTAGAGGTGGAAGGAGGAGCGGGGGATGGAAGGAAGGCACTATTGTCACTGGAGAGGGCTTTGCGTGACCAGCATTGCTGAGATTCCTAAGGCCACGGCAGCCTCGAAGAGGTTCCCTCTGGGAGTGAGCAGGGGAGCAGGAGAAAGAGAGGGTAGACAGGTTGACAAGAAGGGCCACATCATTCCTGGAGCTGTGTTTTCTCGAGATAAGTCTGACCTATTCGCAGTCACCCCAGAGCAGCCGCAGGAGCTGGCCTTTACGTCTGACTTGACCTTCTATTGTGGCTCAGATAGTGGAGGAGATTAAGACGGTAATCAAACAATTCCCAAACTTTGAGGCACATGTGGCATGGGGACCGGGTAATGCAGAGAAGCCCAGACTTGCCAACAACTGCCAGGTCCAAAACAGCCAATCTGGCATGTCCTGTCTTAAACCTATGCCAAGCAGGTGGACTTGGGAGGCTGGGGCATCCAGACAGGTCTAACTCACAGCATATGCATCCAGTGACTGTTAATCCTCAAATCCTGCAGGCCACCTCTCAAAGCAAGAGACAACCACCTATATAAATGGCTTGGAGTCAAGTCCAGGTTACTGTGGCTAATGAGCATGCCAGAAACATACAGTGTGCTATTATTTTCTGCTTGCTTAAGACAAGTCTAGGTCCAGGCCATAAATAATTGGGCTGAGAGAAGGACAATGAGAAGAAGGATGGCAGAAAGACTGAGATGTGGCAAAGGTACCAAAATCCATGTTTCATGTATCCCTAGTTGGCTGCTTCAGTGGAAAGAACAAGGTCTTGTTGCACCTTGGAACACAAGCCCCTTCCCAAACCAGGGAGTGGTGGTTGTACAGGACATGTGTGCAATGAACTCTGTTTCCTGCTGCTCACACAAATATCTTGGTAGGTTGGCAGGGGAGATAAAAAAGGGGATGTGTGCTCCTTCATCACTTCTGGACCTTAGGGACCAGGTCAGTCAGCCCACCACCTTTCCTCAAAAAAGGGGAGAGGAGAAGAAAAGTAATGTCTTCAGGGAATCACTTCAGGGGAAAGACGAAGAAAACAAAGTATTTTGCATGTTTTTAATCAATTTTTCATCAGAGGTGTGAACTGTATCCCCTTGCCATGCCTCAGGCCGATGAATTGCATGCACTGTGTTAAACAGTGCTAACGCAGTGACGGTGGTCTTCTGCTGGTGTTGGCAGCACTGCCCACAGCATGGTATGTGTGAGAGGTGCAGGCAGCCCCATCTGGGCAGTGCAAGGCTACGGGGAGCTCCTGGGCTTCATTCACCCTGCATGAGGTCAGGAGAGTTGTCCTGGAGTGGCACATGGCCAGTGCATGGGGAAGGGCTAGTCTTTGGGTGCAGAAGGTAAAGACTTGCAGGCTGGGCTTGACTTCAAGTCTAGCAATAACTTGAGATGGCTGCTTTTTTTTTTTTAATGGGGTGTTTTTTAATAAGAAAGCATCCTTGGATCCCAGCCGGGTCTAAGGGCCTGTGAGACGTGAGGGTATATCTGTACTACACTCCCCTCCTTTATCAGGACTTTTCCATTCTCTGAGGTATCTCAACCCTCCCTCTGCCCAAGATAATGGAGAGGCAGCCAAAATGGCATTTTAAACTCTTGGCTCCCTCTACCAACAATTGGACAAAGCAAAGAGGCAGGATGGGAGAAACTGGCTTTCTGGAAACTTCTGTTAGATGGAGAGGGGTCACACCCCCTTCAATAGAGATTGGAGTCGGGGGTCATTTTACATCTGCCTTTAATGAAGAATAGTGGGAAGGGAAATTTAGCTCCAATGAGCTAATTAAATATATATATATTTCCACTCTGTTAGCAAGAGAAAAAAAAGCCTTGGAGCAGCTGCTAGGTCATTGTGAATTTAAAAAAAGTTTCTTGGCATAGATTTCAGAGGTGGAGGCAGTGTCTAGTGTTGTCATTCCAGAAGGAAAGGGAGAGTGAGTGAAAGAAGGATGAGGCCAGGCAAGGACAGTTGAGCTTGACTACGTGTTCCTCAGGTGTGTCTTGGCTTTCAAGCTTCTTTTCCCTCTGGCTAGTTTAGGTAATCGACATCCTGCCCAGATGGTGAGCCTCACCAGCGACAGATCTACAGGCCCCATGCCCTGAAGAGCTGGGAATGTCCCGCCACAGGGATGGCTGATGGTTGGCCCTGAGTGCATCAGGGAGTTTAAAGGCCCCAACAAGGCTCGCCTGAGACCACCAACCTTTTGCCCAGGGGCTTCATTTAAGCTCACATGCTTCTGGCCTGAGCTATGTTGTAAGTGCATCTGTGCCTAGCCTTGACCATGTCTGCCCTGGTTTCCCGACTAATTGTCCCAGCCGGACTCCAGACCTTAGGGTAGTAGCTTTGTCTCCAGGATGCACCTTGGACCTATGCTGCAGCCTTGTCTCCAGCCCTGTCTCCTGCTGCTCCTGATCGAACCTTGCCTTGTCCAGGGCTGTGGTTGGAATCTGTCCCCATTGTCAACTTGGCAGTGCTGATTGCCTTTGGGATGGTGTTGGTGTTGTGTTTCTTGGCCCTGGAACTGCCCTCTGTGTGGGGCAGCCCTGCTTCTGCTGTTTACTGGCCATGAGCTGATGTCTCTCCAGTCCTGACCCGCACATGGTGGTTTGTGGTTCTTGGGCTGGGCAGGACCTGTCCTCACACCTCCTCCTCACATGAAGGCCACAGACCTTGTACCCCACTGCTTCCCCAGCAACCCTAGGGCACTACTGCATCCCTTTTTCTGTCTCCGCATCTCCTCAGTGATGATTCTTCCCTGCCACCTACCACCACCTGGCCTCTCTGCAGCAGGGGCTTGACACCTCTCCCCATATCTGCCTGCCTCTAGGACCCTTTTTTCAACTCTGTCTCTGAAGCAGATTCATGTCCCTGCCCTGCTTCCAAGTTATGATCCCTGGCTCCAAGTCCCCTATCTCCACACAGTGACCTTGTGATGGTTCTGTGCCACCATCCTGACCCAGCTCCATGTCCCTGACCCAGCTCCATGTTCCTGCCCCAGCTGTGTGTTACGCAACCAACAGCAGCCAGGGCATTTCAGAAAGAGCCATCCATCAAGCCCAGACTTCCAAAAGGCATGAGAACATCCCTTCATGGTTGTCAGGACCCTGAGTGCCTTCCTAGGCCTTATCTGTTTTGGCCAGCCTCACCTGGGACTTGCAACCAGACATCCTCATGGCCCAGGAGCTCCATTTAACCTCAGCTATGCTGTAGGTCTATCTATGTTCAGTCCTGTCTCCTCCTGTCCTGGCTTACTGACTGGTTTTCCTAGCTGGACTGTGGACCACTTTGTAGGTCGTTTCATCTCCAGTCCCACCTCTGTCACTGCTGAAGTGCCAAGGGCCTGTACCTGGATCAGTGGGGTCACCTCCTGGGCTAGGCTCACTCCTAGCTGTGGGCTTGTCCTCTCTTGTGGAGCAGTCCTGTGTTTACTACTCCCTCACACTGGTGACAAGCCAGACCATGGTAGGAGGCCTCATCTCCAGTGGCCTTGGTGCTGGTTTTTCCCTTCCCACCCTGCTGCATCCATTAGCCTGATGCTTTCTGGTAGTGGCTGCACATGGAACGGGAGACCTGAACTTTTCCGTTCCCCAGCTTCCAGTGCTGCCGATCCCTCCAAGTTGGGAACGAGAATTAAACTTGCTCTCTACCAACAAATGGCTCCAGGCTCTGCCTTTTGCTTCTTGAGCCGCACAATCACCTTGGTTGAGAGCGGAGGAAGGAGGGCATTCCCCTCTGCACCACCGGATCCAGCCCTGACTGGTTTCTCTCCCCACTCACACGATTTCAGCCCAGGCTGTGGCAGCTCTCCCCCTCCCTATGAGCACTTAGTGCTGCTCCTTCCCACCTTCTGTCCCACCGGAGGCTCTTGGACACTTGGAGTGCTGTCCTTGGCACATGCAAGTGTCATTCCAAAAAGCCTTCCCCCAAACTCTTGGCAAAAGGGAAAATAATAATAATTTTTAAAAATATTCATAATCCATCACCACCACCAGATTACACAGCCAGGGAAAGAGAGCAAAGCATGGGAGCAGCTGGCTGGCCTCAAAGCCCTGCTCCACCTGCTCATGAACTCAGCCACCAAGCTGGGGAGGGTTGGAGGAGGCTCTTGGGAGACACTGTCCAAAGCCAAAGGAGGTCAGGAGTTTTCCTTGCTTTTGAGGCAGTCCTCCAGCCCATCTGCCTGGATCTTGCTATCAGAAAGGACCTCTGCACCTCCAAGCACTCTGCAGACATGCTAGCAAGATTGAGTTAGCTCCTGGTGTCCATCCTTGTGCAGAAAATACTGTTGTCCCATGCTCCCCTTTCTACTGACGCTGAGTGATGTGGTCAATACCACTTTGAGTCCAGGCTTTTTTTCCTCCTAAGGAGCAAGACAGAAAGGTTTCCTATGTGTGCACTTAAGACAAGTCTGTTCATCAAGAGGTGTTGTGTCCCTCCTCACTATGGTTATGGGAAGGCCTTTTTGTTTAAAGAGGAAAACAAATGAATAGATTCCCCTGACACCCAGCCAGGCACAAACCCAAGGGAGTCCCTTGTTTAAACATCGGGAGTACATTACTGGATAACACCCCTCCTCTCCCTCCCCTCTTGGCTTTTTTTCGGTTGGGTCGGGCTCCTTTCTGCCTCTACTTGCTCTTTCTGAGCTGCTTGGCTCTTGCCAGACGTGGTTGGGGAAAGCAGGAGGACAGAGAGGGTCCTACTAGCCAGGGTTTCTGGGTTGGCACAGCACAGGGGCAGTGCTGCTCCAAGGACTTGCCATGGCAGAGCTGGAGGCAAAGATGCCATGAGCAGGTGGAAACATGGACAGGATAATTGGGGCACATCAGGGCCGGGACACAAGGAGACTGAAGTGGGAGAGAAAGTTCCCTCTCTCTTGACCTTAGGTTTCCTTCTCCTCTCTGCACGTCTAAGCCAATGAGGCAAAAAAACGGTGTGCTCTCCTCCCCTGTGCCCTACAAAAATAGAGACTGGAGTCAAACTTGGAATTCCCCTCTGTCTCATCACTGGGGAGACAGGGTCTTGGTGGTGATCTCACCCTGTCAGAAACCTTTCTGTGCACAAGGCTAGCGAGCAATGAAGAGGGAGGCCAGGGAGGAGGAGGGGAGTCATGGCAGGAAACCAAGAACACATCAGACGCTCTAAATTTAGATCATTTTATTCAGCTCGGACAATATTCCTTGATTTCTCATTGTTTGGGAGAGGGCAGAGGGCAGGGGATCTGTTGAAAGGCTTTGTCCTGAGAGATGCCACTTTGTCTGGGTATACGGGGGTGGAGGAGTTGCAGATTGGGCTGGCCTGGCATGGGCAAGAGGTGCAAGTTTCACTGCTCCAAATGGCCTTGGGATGGGGTGGTGGGCTCTGAGTAGCCCTGGGCTTGGGGCTCCCCTGAACCCTGTGCACGTACCACCATCCACAGTCAAGGCGGCCATAAAGACCAGCACAAGAGCCCCACAGTGAGCACCCGTGACCAGTGAGCGGTGCCTTTGCTTTGGGGCAGGTCCCCATGCCAGCGGGGCGTCAGCTACAGGGCGTGTAGGATAAATACACACCTGCTCTATACGTCTCACTGCCTTTCCGGCATTGCAGCTCAAAGTCTATTTTTAAACTCCCTCCTTTATTACACATGCCAGCAGATAGTGGCGGCCTGCCTCCCGCCATGCCAGGGTGCTGCTCTCCTGTGTGCCCCAGGGGAGCAGGGTGTCCTCCACTTCACGCTGGGGACACCCTTCCCAGGGACAGGGTACAGGAGGGACTATGGGCACAAACCTGCTTGTCTCTCCTGTCAGAGGCATAGGCCACAGCAGGTGGGGGCAACTGGGGTGCCCAGCTGCATTTGCGCTGTTCGAACCAGCTGCTGGCTACGCTGGCACAAGGGTGCCACAGGGTGTTTCGTCCCGCTGTATCAACCGGATGCCAGTTTTGTTCAGGGCCTGCGGCTTATGGGAGGTAAATGAGCTGCAGGTGGGGTGCAGCTTCACCAAATCCACCCACCGCTGGTGTCGGCACAACTGAACCGGAGCAGGCGGGAGGACTAACCCTTGTGGGCAGCGCATGCAGGGCTTTCTGCCTCAGCTGATGCCCTGACCCCCGGTGAGCAGTATTTGGAGTGGGTTTTGTTCTGCAATGTGAGCAGCTATAGCAGGTGGGGAGAGGGGGGGAGGGGATGGAGAGCCACTTGCTTTTGGTTTTCGACCCTCATCTTAATTTCACATCATGAGTCATGTTACGTTCTGAGCTGAGTAACTGCTGGGGCTATTTTTACTCCAGCTCAGCAAGCTTCCTTCTTGCTGCTGCCGCCGCCACTGCTGCTTGCTGCGGACCCAGGGGCAAAGGATGGGGAGACGGTGAGTGGCAGAGGCCAAGGGCAGGGGAAGTGGTGTTTGGGGTGGTGTCAGTGGAAAGGGGGACCGCTGCCCACCTAATCAATTTGGAAACAAAAATACTAAATGCCTCTTGAAAAACAACAGATGACCTGTGATGTGTGGTGTAGTCACATACACATACATATATATTTATTATACTGGTAGAGGGGAAAGGGGGAGGGAGAAAAATTCCTTTTGAGTGCTATTCACCAGTCTGGAAAAATAAAGAAGGAAAGCAGAACATTTTTTCCTTTCATCAAAACAGGAAAGAGAGGGGGAATGGGGTGGGGAGCAGATCCATAGACATAATGGATGGTTGCCAGAGTAAGGAAATTGTTCCCTTCTACCCTAAATTTGGGGGTTAGGGAGGGGGAAGAAATATATGGTAGTGTGAGCAGGGAAGGCTGCATCCTCCCCACCTGGCATAGGAACGTGGATGCACACAGGAAAGCACTGGGAAATCAGTCCCTCCAGCTTTGCCTTCTGTCTTTGCATCCTGCTTGAGCTGCACATCCGCAGAGATCTGGAATGCCTTTGCCTTCTCCTTCACCCCAAAGCGTGGGGCAGCAAGCTGCGGCCGACATGAGCCCTCTCCCTCTGTGCCATAGTCAGGGGCTGTGCTCTGTCCTCTGCACGCATCCCACTTCCCCATTTTCTCCTCCCAGGTTTCTGCCAGGAATGAGTGAGATGAAGAAGGTGGTGAGGGGCTGGGGGAATCCCTCTGCCTGGGAGAGACAAGCAGAGGTGTGGTTCCAGGATGAAGCCTGGCAGGTCCCATCAAATGCTTGCTCACCAGGTGACACCTTCCCGTTCCCCTGCAGCCAGTTGCTGTGTGAGGGCTTTACTCATCCTTGGAAAGCATTTTCCCTGCCAGTGCCAAGGGGGAGAAGGCAAATTATGCAAGCCCTGGGCACCCTGAGGCTCTGCCTCTCTCCAGCACCAAATATAAACAGCAGGCTCCCTGCCTGTCTTTATCTCCTGCCTTTGGTCTCACTTCTCCTTTCCTCCTGAACTCAAGTCGTTAGGAAGTCGGGGCAGCTCTTATGGTGGCAGGCTCTGGGGCAAATGGTGTAAATCATGGCTTAGGCTACGTACAGTGGCTTCATTCTGATTGCTTGGGTTGGGATAAACCTTATACAACCAGGTGATATGGTGTAAAGCTCATGTGCCCACAGAACAGGCCTCCCGGTGTAAACTAGACATAAAACTTACTCTAGGTGCTTCATTTCAGAGTCACGGCTGTTCCCCTCCATTGATGGCTGCGGCAGCCCCGCAGAGTAGGCGTAGGGATTGCTCATCATCATTCTCCTGAACTTAGAGACCGGAGCAGGAGCAACACCTAAGCTAGATACCTTGAGTGGGCGAGCTGACTACACGTTGGCTGTCGACACCTCCTAATTTCTTTCCATTGATTGTTTTTCAAAATAGGACTCATCATGGAGAGGCTGAGACATCTCAGCTGTTCCGACTGAGTCTTGCTTTCCATTGTAAGCCCTGTTTTTCTTCCCACTGTTTCACAATTCTCTCCCTCCTCTAAAAAAAAAGTAAAGAAAAAAAAGAAGGTATCACCCCTCACATCATGCCTCTGTGGATGGTGGCTAGTAGATCATTTTTTCCACCAACATGAGATGAAGTGAGAACAGCCTTGCAGCAGGGAACTACCTATTGTCCTCGGACACATGTTGACCTCCTCCTTACTGATAAGAAAATAACTGAGGAGATTAGTTCAGCTGTTTGCAGGTTAGAAAGCTGTAGTGGTGGTGAAAGTGTTTTAATAAGA
Source organism: Coracias cyanogaster (assembly GCA_033124195.1). NCBI lineage: Eukaryota > Metazoa > Chordata > Aves > Coraciiformes > Coraciidae > Coracias > Coracias cyanogaster. The sequence continues at coordinate 38,358 of JAVSBS010002308.1, forward strand.
AACCTTGCTACAGGCTCTTATGAAATCCCTGCTTTTGTTGTGGTTTTTCTGCAGGGCTATTGCCAGCTAGCACAGTTGCAACGGGACCTTCTCCAGTTGTGACGCTCTAACAGGACATTTTTATGGTCCAGCTGCTTCATGTAGCCTGGAAATATCTTCCTGCCATACACAATGATGGTTTCAAACTCTTGTCCTGTGACATCTGGGGCACTGATAGGCAGGCCTCCATACCCACCCTACAGGCCAGGAGAGGGAAAGATAGAGTTATCCCCTTTAGATTTAGCGGTTCATGGGATAAATGACAAGCTATTTTCACAAAAGCAAGATAATCAAAGGGGCACCCACTCAACGCAAGGCACAGCAGTTTTAAGTGCACATGCCCCTATTGAACCCAATACCAATGAGAATGGCCCAGCGTTTAGTGAGTCTAAAGACCTCACTAGAGAAAAATCTGTCCCTGTCTTAAAAGCAGAAAGTAAGGAAAAGCAACAGGAGCCTGATCAGCTTGAATATCATTTTGCTCTGTTTCCAGGCAGGGTCATAGGTAGATGATTAGTCAAATTCCAAACATCCTCTTCCTTGCCATTTGGAGGTTCAACAGGGATTAGCTTTTTGTTTCTGATGTCGAGCTTTTAAAAATTACCTGGCATCATCCACAAGAAAATAAATAACTCTATTTCTATCCCAGCTCACATGTAATGTAGCTGGATATATTAAAAAAAAAAAACAACCCACACTACACATAGCCCCCAAAAACCAGGCCCTGCAGCAGGTCTTGTTGCTACCGAGCAAGAGATTTGCATCAGTCCCTGCTAGCTTACTGCTGAGTCCTTCTCCTCTCCAGTGGTGATATTGTTCTGTGCTGATGAGCTTAATCAACTCTCTCACATGTAGACTGTTCTGTCCTGGCCAGGAAGCCACTATGGCATGAGGGACCCCCTACACTGCTTGAACAAGGTACTGTGAAGGTGGTGGAGCCACGGCAGTTTATTTGAGGGCAGAGATCCTCAAAGGGCACCTGAACCTCCACTTACACCTTAGGAAACTTAAACATGCAATGGGGCCATGGACATCCAGGACGTAGCTGCCCTCAGCTCCCTCTACACCCATAGAATGACTTCCAGAAGTTGGTTTGGCCGTCCCAGATGCTCAGCTTTCCCGCTGCTGAAGGCCAAGCAACCCAGGGCTACAGTGTTCCTTTGCCTAGTGCCATCTGGAGCAAGACATGATAGACCCAGGCCCTTTTAAAACTTTTTTTTTTGAGCCTCAAACAGATTTCAGAAGGAGTTTTAGTGCCGAGGTAGACATTAGAGTAGTAGCTCCACCCTGTCAGGGGGTCAGAGACAAATTGTCATCACATGAAATGGCTGGTACACTGCTGGCAGGTCAGGATGGAGAATGAGGGGAATTCTAAGAGCGTCCTGAGGAATTTGGGGTGGGACATGGCTAGCATGGCTGGAGCATCTAAGGTAAAGTCCTGTTAAGGTCTCTGGTGGTGGAAATGAGCAAAGGTATGCATTGCATTTCCACTTCCTCCCACTTGAGCTTCAAAATTGGGACTAAGCCACTTCAGACATGGTTGAGGGACTCCCAGGACACTTCTTATCTCTGCACTCATGCACCTCAGATGGCCCAGGCTTTGGAGCTGGCATGGCTCTGATGAACTCCCCACCTCTGGGGAAATCTGGCCCCTTTTCTTCCTGGTTAGGATGGTTAGTTTCCTTGCAACTCAAGAGCGTCCTAACATGCTGCCCTACTCTAGGACTTTTCATTTTGAGGTTGAGTTACCTGTCTCTGTGATGGGAGGAGCAGAGGAGCTATGCTGTTTTAAGAAAGCTATGGAGGGCCCCCAGTCCTCCTTGTGTCCCTGTGCTTCCTGACCAACATCCACAGCCGTGAGACCTGAAGTCAGGTTTGGGGGTGTAGCTAGCCAAGCTAGGAGGTGTCTGCAGAAGTATGCTCTTCTACTGCAGAAGAGCATTTGGTGGGCTGCCTGCTGCTCAGTTCTAGTAGCTGCTCCTCATACCCAAACATGTTGGATGGTGCATACATGAGTGCTGGTGCGAGACCATGTGTTTTAGAGAGAGTTGGCTGCATGAGACTCGCAGGCACCCCTAGATAGTCTAAGGGAGCACATGTGATGCTGTGAGATGAGGCCATGGGTATGGTGGTGGGCGTATGTATGTGAGAAAGGAAGAGAGAGGGGGAGAGTGAAGGAGAACACATGGATGCCCAGGGATGTGTGAACGAGACAAAATTTGCACGTAGCTGTGCATGCGAGCAGCTCGAGCAGAAGCGTGTGCGTAGCATAGAAAAAGCAGGGAAGATGCTTGGGATTCAGAGCGAACGCCTGCCGAGCGCCTGCGGTGCATGACGGTGCAGGAATGTATCGGTGGATACGAGCCTGCACAAAGATGGTGCAGAAACCCCTCCTGGTCGTGCCGGGAGTGTGTTTTGTGAGTGTGCAACTCCGCACCGGGAGATCAGTCGTACGTACATGAGAGGGCGTGCGTGCGGGTGTTTTTGCAATAGGATATGACACTTTATTGAACTCACCTGTTAGCACCCCTCCCCTCCACATCCCTCCCTTCCCCCCCCCCCCCCCCCCCGCCGCAAATATCTGCTTGCCTAATTTCCCTTCAGATGTTTATTACATCGTGGAGATAATCATGCAGCAAAATATCTCCTGGTGCCACGAGCAACACCAGATTGTCTTGTAGCAGCGTTTAAATTTCTCTGGCTTTTTTTTTTTTTTTTCCCTGCACACAAAGAGATGTAAGATATTAAAGCCGTCTCTCTCCCGGAGCTAGTGTTGTAGCAGGGCAGGGAACAAGGCAAGTGGAGCTTAGAGAAATGGGCTCCAGAACGAAACAGAGAAAACCCGGGGCCAAAAAAATACCAAAGTACCCTACCAGGAACTCCTCTCTTCTTATCTCTTGCCGAGGAGGAAGGGATTTCTGTCCCCATTCCTCACGCGATATTAAAGCCACATTATACGGGTTATTACAGCGTTAGTCGTTTTAACTTATCATTTAAATTAACACACTTTTATTTTGTCAGCAATGGACTGCTACTCCCGCAGTAGATTTTTCGCCTCAGTACCCAGCCAAGAGGAGGATGGCAAGTTATGCTCCACCCATCTCTCCGGTATAAAAGGAGCAGCCCCGAGGGCCAGTTTAGTCTCTCTTGCAGCTCGCCGGCTAAAATAAAGAGCCGTCGGCTTGCTCGCCTCCCCTTCAATTTTTACCTTTTCTGCTTTTTTTTGTTTTTGTTTCTTCTTCTTCTTTCTTGTCGCCACGGAGCGCGGGAGGCAGCAGCGGCTGGGTCTGAGGCTTGCCAAGGCTCCGCGCACGCACACAGCCCTCAGCGAAAACATTTGCTCTCACCTGTCTCCAAACCCAAAGCAAACCTCACGTCCAAGCAAACTGCCAACACTTGGAACGAGAAGGCACCCAAGCCAGAATCTCACGTAAGGGGAAGAAATTTGATGTACACTGGCAACTTTGCTCTAAAGAACAAGTGGATGTGAGGTAGAAAAGGAGCATTTTGAGAAAAGGACACCTTAAAGAAGAAGATTTTATTTTTTTGGATTTTGTACCAAACTTTGGGAAAGTTCTTTTTTTGAAAAATCATTATTATTTTGTGCATCTTTTTCTAAGAACACTGAGTCCCTGCTACCTGTCTTTACCCTACCTAATCTTTTAAATATATGTATCTTTAAAAGGAAGACAATCAAGAGGACAAATAGCATGTGGACCACCTAGCAAAAGGCAATACTGAAGCATCCCTTCCGGCGAGGGGGACACAGGCTCTGGATGCCTATAATTTCGAGGGACTGCATTTTTTTTCCACCGGGCTCATGAGATAGCGCAGAGGCCGTCGAGCCACCGAGACTTACCCCCGCCTGCCCTGCCCTGCCTACCACCACCACCACCACCACCACCACCACCTCCTCTTCCAAGGGCTCCTGCAACTCTCCCACCAGAAGCCCGGCTCGGAGGGGAAATGGGAACGCGGGGAGCCCTCGATGCCTGAGGCCGGGCGGCCGCGGGGCTCTCTGCAGGAAGCGCTTCCCACCCGGGGCTCGCCGTCCATGTGCCCGCAGCCGGCGGGCTCTGAAGTCGGGATGAATTTCGGCGTCGTCTTCGCGTTCATCCTCTCCCTGCCCCTGGCCCGCCTGGAGGTGAGTTTCCGTCGCCGGCAGCGGGCGGTGCTGCCGAGCTGCGAGCCCCGGAGTGCGGCGGGGTGGGAGAAACCGGCGGCGGCACCTCCCGCCCCGCAGGTGCGGCGGGGCGTAAGCCCGGCGGTGGCCGGGGAGGGGCGCGGAGCTGCGCAGCGGGGACGGGGAGCCCGGGCGGGCGGCGGCTTTTCTGCTTTTTGCTGAGGGGGGGCTGCGCGGGCGCGCTAATGGCGGGCAGCGCCGGCCGCCCCGGGCCCCTCAGGGAGCAGCGGCTGGGGCCGGTTTCCCGCCTTGTCCCCCCTCAGGGAGCGGCCGTTGGGGCCGGTTTCCCGCCTTGCCCCCCTCAGGACGGGCCTCGCCAGGGAGGCTTCCCGTGGAAATAAACCCACCCGGGGTGGTGGGGAAGGGGAGACCCGGCTGAAGCAGTCGCTGGTTAACGCGGGAGCCGGGGTGCTGCAGGGGAGCCCCCGGGAGCCTGCAGCCCCCTGCCCCGCCGGCAGCTTCACCCTGGGGTGTGACAGCCGCTGCCGAGCCTCTTACCCCTTCTGGTTATTTTGGCATCGTGGTAGCGTGTGTGAGGCAGGGACCGAGGCCCAGTTGCCACCTCCAGAATAACACACAGTGTGAAAGCCAACCTGGCATCACCAGGGGGCTGATGGAGAAAGGGTGCAAGGAAGGGGGGGCAAGGGGCAAGGAAGAGGACAGAGGTGGCTAGAGATGCCAACACTGGGGTGGCACGACTATTCAGTGGGGTGTGTGTCTAGCTGGGGCCATGGAAGAGACAGGAGATGGGTGTCTCTGCTGTGCTTGCATGGTCATGCAAGCATCTTGTCTTGCAGCTCTCCTGCATGCTGTGCTGAGGAGGAAGCTGGGCACTGGTGGGGGCTAGGAGGTGGATTTGGCCGATCAATGTAGACCCTAACCCTCTTCGGTTTCCCTATGTGGAAATCAATCTCTCACCCCAAGCTGTGGTCAAGGAGAAGGAGCCCCAAGACTGCAAATCCTTTGACCTCTGCTACCACGTTTGATCGTCTGATAGCGTGCAGATTGAGGGGATCAGAAAGCCCCTAAAAATTACTCATGGTGCTCGATTCCCACTTCAGCTCCTACCCAAGGTGGCAAAACTGTGGGTTGGATCTGCAGCTTGGGGGTTGTCAGGGCCAGGAAATATCCTTCCACCAAAACTTCCCTTTCTTTGCATAATTTCTTTCTCTTCTTTCCTCATTTTCAGGCAGCCCCTTTTGTGGGTGGCAGGGAAGGGATTGGGTGCAAAGTATCACATCATCTCCTTTATGGGCCCATTTTGCCCTTGCTCAAGCCGCAAAGGGAAGCAGTTAGAGCTGTGGGCTGCCCAGTGGTTATGTTTGTTTTGGGCAGAGGATGGTATTTCCTCTGTGGGTGGCTCAGATCTCTCTCCCATGCAACGTGAAACATCAACTATGCTTGGTGCTGCAGAAGGGTGAAGATAGAAGTGTCTGATCCCAGGGAGCTGTTATTCTGCCCTACAATCACATTAAAAGACTGTACAGTTCTATGACAGTCTGGTAGGATTAGAGTTTGGGAATGCTAGCTCTAGGTTTCTAGGGAGGAATTGTTATTTTTGTCATTTTATGACCAGAAAACCAAGAAGATTGGGTAGATACTTCTGCCTGCAACCTATCCCCCATCTACTTTGAGGACATGCACCCTCTGCACCAGGCACATACAACATGGCTCCTACCAGGCTGCTGAACCATAGTCATCCTCTGAATGGGGCTTGCACCTCCTCCCTAGCCCTGTCGGAGAAGGTGCATGGGGAACAGTAGCTCCCAATGATCAGGATAGGCCTGAACTAGGAGATGGAGTCTCCTGAGTCCCTCTCCCAATTCGATCACACCCATCTGAAGCCGGAGGGCCCTGGAGCTCTTCCAGCCGGAGGGAGTGCGAGCCTCAGCGGGAAGGTATTTGCCAGTTGGGAAGCTAGGCTGGTGAACCGATTTGCATTTGCCCTGCAGGCTGTAATAGTTGCCTTGCAACATTTATAGGAATGGCTTAGCTCGTGTGGTTGTGCTGGGGTGAAGCCCCACTGGCAGGGCTTTCTGGCATTCCTGAGGAATGGGGTGCGGCTGGCGCTTGCTTATAACCTCGGCCCAGGTCCCCGTTGTGTCTTCCTGGTGCAAGGCTCCGGGGCTCTTCCTGAGTCTTCCTAGCATGAGGCTGTGACAAGGATAAAGCAGTGGAAGCCGGGATGGATGACATGTCTGGGGTGAGCTTGTGAAAGGAGCCAGGCGAGTCGTCCCTGCCTCCCTGTCACCGTCAGCTGATGCGCAGCAGCAGGAGAGAATGACAGTGGTTCCTGTGCTGTTTCCAGTGCTGCCGGTGCACAGCCGGCCCTGGGGGTGGAAGTGCCTCCAGCCCTCACAGGGGAGGCGTATGGGGGTCGTGGAGGGGCAGAGTGGAGCGGTAGACTCCCCCTTGAAATGGGAAAAGGGTGGGTAGGCGTGGCTGTATTTTAGGAACGTGGGCTAGATCAAACGTTATGTTTTATTATTTTAAGGGAGGAAAACATAAGCCGCCGTCCCACGTGGAAGGGGCTCGTGTGAGGAGGGTTGTGGCTGCTGTGGGGAGAGGCATGCCTGGTTCTCCAGAAGGCAGTTGTTGGGGTCTCCCTGTAGCTGGGAGTGGTGCTGGAAGGGTGGAAGCCCTGCACCATGAGAGCAAGAGCCTCTGGGGTTTAGCGGGCTAGTGGCAGGTGCTGCTGGTCTTGCTCTCTGCCAGGGAATGCAGTGGAGTCTCCCCTCGGGGTCCACGTCAGCTTCAGAGAGAATTAAAAAATGCTGTTTGCTTGGGTTTTCTTGCCTGGCTGATCACTTGAGACCCTGCTGCTAAGATCCTTTACTGTGGTCAATGTGGAGGTGCTTGGGAATGTCCTTCTCTCCTCGGGGAGGAGCAGATAGCTGTGTTCTTCCCTGCCCTGCTACTGGTGCTGCTGCTACCCTTCTCTCCTTCCATGTGCAGTCACATGTGGGTGTGTAGACACACCACCTCAAGAAAGCTGACTGGAGGCATCCTCACCTTGGGAGTATCCTTGGCGTGTTTCTTTGAGCCCTGAGGGTTCCCTGCCAGCTGCACAATCTTTGCTCCTTCCTCCTCTGTCTCTGCTGTGCTACCAAGAGAGACACACCTTTGGGCAAGTCTCTGAAACCTCTTCCTGTGCATAGCCAGAAGGAGGACAGCCCCGAATATTACCTGTGCCAGCTGATCACAAGGGGACTTTTCAGCATCCCTGGTGCTCAAAAGCATGTGTTGGCTCCAGAGGCAGAGTGTGGTGGGGTTAGGGAAGAGGCTGATCTTGGGGGAGTGGGTGCGTGGGGAGCGGGGATGGGGAAATGTCCTGTTTGCAGGGCATTGCTGCACGTGCACTGGTTTGCAGTGGCCAAAGCAGCACTGCTGAGGTATGGTAGAAGGGAGGCAAAGCCAGCTCACCAAGAGGCCCTGGTGTCACAGCCCTGCAGGCAGGGCCCCTGCCCAGGTGCCCTGCTGCCCTGAGTCAGGTGTCCCCTGGCTCTCATCCCCCAAGCGCCAGCAGCTGGGAGAAGGGGAGGGCATGTCCCTGCCAGGGGACTTGGCAGAGTGGGGGGTGCCTGTGCAGTTTGGGGGAGAGCCAGGCACTGAGGGCAGAAGGAGGGAGGGAAGAACAAACTTACTTTCTTCTAGGAATTCAGGGCCTCGCAGGAATACAAGGCCTTGAGGCACTTGACAGCCAGCCAGGAGTCCATTGAGACAAAAGTCTTCTTTGATCTGCCGTGCAGTTTAAAAAGGAGATTGTTAACCTGTGTTAGACAAATAACTCCAGAGGAGCTGCTAAGCAGGAAAAGCACCAGCTGCTTGGGCTGGTCTGTTGGGGGGAACTCGCCTCCTGCAATGCTCTTCCACCTTCTGACCCCATGGGATCAGGTGGTGGTGACTGATGGACCTCTGCTGCCTTGTGTCCCATCCTCACCAAGCGCCCCAAGCCTGGGTGTGTGTGGTGCCCCAATCTCAGAGCCTCCCAGGCAGAGGGCTGGGTTGCGAGGCCAGAGGCATGGCTGTTAGCAGTCACAAGCTCCAAAGGGAGGAAGGACAAGCCCTGCGGGTCAGGTTTGCATAGCTGCTCTTTAGGCCAGCCTTGAACACGGGTCTGTAGCACTAGAGGCAAGTAAGGAGCTTCACAGGCTTGCAGTTGTCACTGGCAGAGCTGCCTCACAAACCCCGGGGAGGAGGACAGGATTACGAGCCATGTGGGCTGGTGATACGCCGTAGCCATGCTGATAGTATCTGCAACAAGAAAAAATTGGCACCTAAGACTGCTGCTGTGAGCAAGGAGTGGATCTTATGCCTACAGGCAATCCCCAGCAATCCAGCTCCCCAGGGCCTGCCTTTGCAATCCCGGATTGGTATCTCTTCCCCCTGCTCAGTTAGCAAGGTGACACCTCCCAGCTTGCCTCCAAAGTCACCGAGTCTTGTAACGCCTGCCCACACTCTTCCCCAGCGAGTGCCAGAGTTTAAAATAAAGTTCCATTTCCTACACGTATTAAGTGTCAGGAAGGAGCAGGGGCATCTGTGCAGAGCGGTGCTGGTACACAAGTGCATCACTGACAGGTGCAAATGTTAAGAAGCCTGCAATTGCACTGCCCGGCGCTGAGTGTGGCTGCAAGTACTGGGAATTCCAAATGATCCCTTTTCCAGTAAATGTGTGTGGTGCAAGGCAGGGAAGTGCTGCAGAACCTCTCCGGGACTGGGCTGCTGGTCCCACTCTTCCTCACGCAGCAGGAGTTGTCAGAAGGCATCTTCATTTTGCAGCTATTCAGTGATCCCTGAATTATATGAGTCTCTCCCTCGCTGTGCATTCATCACTGATGCTGCTTCCCTCTCCCTCGGAGACTGAGGAAGTAGTGCCTGGGGATGTAAAATCTGCTTTTTGCTGCAGGCGGACAGCCAGGTCTGTGGTGAGATGTGACAGTGACAGGGACGGAGCGGAGCAGAGAGGCTCAATCTGACTGAAGCTTTCTGGTGGATCTGGCTGCCGAGGTTTAAGATGCTAGTGCTTCTGCTCTGCAGCTATCCCGGGGGGTTTCTGCCCCATGACTTGGGCTGCAGCAGCCTTCAAGTCACTGTGTTCTAGTTATATTATAGTACGAGAGGGTGGGCTGGCAGGGCAGAGGACTCCTAGTGCCCTGTTAGTAGAGGCAAAGGGCGTGTGGCCAAGGGACAGGCATGTGTGGGAGCGTGCCAGGCTCAAGCGGTCATGCAAAAGTGGCTGCAGGTTTGGGCTAAAGCTCTCAAGGTTTAAAAGCCAACATTTAACCACCTGCCTGGTGGTTTTCCTTGACTCCAAGTGGAAGGGAAAATGTTCTGTGCTGAATGCAGGCAGGGAGGGAATAGCTGTACACCAGAAGGACCACACACATGCCACCGACTGCCCATAAAAACCCACACTAAAATCCCTGTGCTTCACAAGCGCACGAGCCAAGTTCTCTCAGTTACAGGGGCATGTGTAGGGCTGTGGCTCAGACAGCATCCAGCGCCCGGCTGAAAGAGCAGCTTTTCCGCATGAGTAGCCCTGAATGAAGAGAGCTAGGAGCTAAGCAAACACTTTGGCCAGGACTTTCCTCCGTCTCTTTTTCTGGTCTTTCGGAAGTATGTTTTAATCAGTGCTTGCTTTCCCACACCGCTCCTTTGTAGTCTTGTTAAGTGCTGTCACCGGGGCCCATTCAAGCCTGGTGCCAGAGTAAAATTCCCAGGAGACTGATGGCATTGCACCTGCCAGCTCAAACCCTGAATTTGGCCCATCATCTGATGTCTGTTAACCTGTTACTCAAGGTTTTTTGGCACCGCCATGCAATGACATCCAAACTCCCATGTGTTTCTTTTCCCCACTCAGCTCCTCAGCCCACCGCCTGCAAGAGTCCTCCCTGCAGCGTTTGTGGTTTCACCGCAGGCTCATGCCAGAGCAGCCTCAGCTGTGAAGGTCAATCTTCCTCTCCAACCCCCACCTATTTTTTTTAAAAAAAAAAGAGTATGCAAATGATGTATGTTATTGGGCCGCTGTGGTTTGAAAACACACGCGCTCGCACACGCACACGCACACGATATCTGACAAAACTCGTGAGGGAGTTTCATAACAGAGGGAAATATTGGGAAGGTTTTATCTGATAGCGTAAGGGAAGTCTGTTAAAACGCCTTTACTGCTAGCAGCAGGAACGAGAGGCCACCTGGAGAAGTCATACAGCACTGGAGAAGGAAGCCTTCCTTGCTGCCTGTGTGTGTAGTGTCCAGGGCTTTGCTGCACAGCCCGGGCATTTTTTGGCATTTTCAGTCTTCCTGCTGCTTTACAAGAGGCAGCGAGAGGGGCTCTCTCACTTTTGCTCACGTTTCAGGCTGGTGTTTTCATGTGGGCACATATCTGCGTTGGTTCTGTCGTGCCTCCTCCATGCTCCTTTGATGCCCCCCCCACTCCTCCCACAGTGTGACACAGTCAGTATTTGCAGATCACCTCTAATGCTTGTTTCCCCTTCTTTTCATTATCTGGCAGGGGGACCCCATACCTGAAGACATTTATGAGATTTTGGGTGGCGGCTCAGTGCGCTCCATCAGTGACCTCCAGCGTGCCCTGCGGATAGACTCCGTAGGTAAATCTCCTCTTCACCAAACACTCCTCTATTTTTTCTTAACCCTTTGTGGGGGAGGGAGGGGGATATTCTGTTTTCCAGCAGGGACACTAGCAAAAGACCTCACTATAAATGTAGGAAGCATTCAGGAGCCAAGACCTGGCAATTTACACATATAGCCCCCCTTGAAACCTGTGGGAGCAACTAGAGACCTTTTTAGATCTCCTCCTAACTGGCTGGTCTATCAAGGGACACTGGCTTCCAAAACTGCAAGGTGTGTGCAGGGAACTGGGGTCAGCACTTTTCACCCTGGGAGATGCACAGGCAGCAGGGCTTGAATTGGCCAAGGATCAGTTTAGTGGGTGGAAAAAAGGGAGCTAGAAATAGGGTGATAGAGGAGGAGAGGGCTGAGCGAGTTCTCAGGTTTGGTGTCCGTGAAAGGCCCGCGGCTCCCAGAGCCTCTTAGGATGGGAGCAGCAGCGCACGTGGCCGTGGTTGAGATACGGGACAGGGGCTAAGTCAGGGTAGCGTGGCTTCACCTCCTGCCCGTAGATAAGAGCTGCAGGGGCTGCAGTGTCTCGGGGTCACTTGGCCGGGGCTGAGCGCAGCGAGCAGCGGGAGCGGGGAAGCGTGGAGGGGTCGGCACGTGTGGGAATTGGAGCACGCGCCACGGCGGCTGGGCTGGCCCAGGAATTTATTTATAAACGGTCTCTTCAGAGCAAATTCCTTTCTATTCTAACCCTGCTCCCGCCCGTCATCCCCTGGCCCCCCCAGCTCGCCTTCTCTCTCGTGTTTTGTCTGTTTGGAGCTTTGTAATCCTTGCCGAGACACTATCTACGGGGGAACAGAATTTCCTGCTTTTGTTTCCTATGCCAGTCCAACCACTGGCGCAGTCTCAAAAGCATTCCCGCTGCCTTTCAAAACGGCCCTGGAGGGGCAGGGGGGGGAAAGAGAGGGGGAGGGCACCAGCTGCGTTCAGCTATTGTTTGCCTTAGAAAGAGGCGACGAGGCTCCCCACCACCGCCACAGCCGCTCCCTGCCTTCACCGGTTCCCTTCTCCTTGTCCATGAGCCACACAATGGGGCAACTTCCAAATTTAGCTTTGCTGGATTGTCCCAGGCTGGTCCTCCCCCCACCCCAGCAGTCTTCAGTGCTGACCTGGGGTGTAGGAGAACCTTGGAGAGGGAGGGACCCGATTTTCAATAGCAGATTTGTTTTCAGTCAACAGTTGTTGCTACTTCCCTCCCCCCCATCAACTCAACCTCTGCACAGAAGGCAGCCCCCACCCTTGTTTGATAAAGTGCCAGGCAGCGCAGGATGGAGGGGTGGGGAAGGAGCAGCTGAGAAGATGCGTGCAGTCTGTCATGTCCTGGTGCCTCAGGAGCAGATACGTCTCTATCACAGTTACTAACCACCCTCATGATTAGGAAATAAAATGGGCTTCCCTTGTTGGTTTGAAAAGCCCAGGGGTATGGGTGAAGGCTGCGGAGCTTTGAGTCACTGGTTTCACTTCAGATCCCACATGGGAAAGGCTGGTCAGGGAAACAAACCAGTGCTGTGAAGCTGTTGCTTTGTTCAACCTTGTGGCCCTCATCTGCTCTCGGGTAGGACTGAGGGGTGTCACCATTTGCTTCCCCTGTGTGGAATTAGTGTATTAGCAAAATAATCCCAAAGCAACTGGGACTATTCTCTGTGCTGTCCATGCCCCATGTATGTGTCACAGCTGCTGCCCTCCACTGACGGTTCAGTGAGCCAGGATTAGGGAGCTCCAGGAGGCAGATGAGCTGAGGTACTGATCTCCCGACCTTAGACACTACAGTAGACCCAACAACAGAGGTGTGTAGAGTGGGGGTCATCTCCTTTAACTATGGCTGCCCGCTGTAGCCCTTGCAGAACTGTGACCTTCTAGAGCACAATCCACCAAATCTCATTTTGGGTGTTTGCCTAAGGGTGAGATGAATGTTGTCCTAGAACTGATCACACCTCTCCAGCCACTTTAAAGGATGTCTGTCTGTTCACCTCACACATAGATGTTGACTGCCCAGGCACATGATTCCTGCCTTGTGAATACAGTCTCCATGCACCCATCTCAAGTCTTTCAGCAATTGCTTCAGAGCTAAGCAGAGAGCAAAGTCCCCGCTCCACCTTATAAGAGAGCTGCACTAGGGCAGGACTGAGGAAGAGGGATGGGACATGATAGGTATGGGAAGTCTGCTCCACCACACATCTGATAAACTGAGATCTTCCACTGGCCCCAGATTCCCTTTAAGAAAATTGCTCCCTTGATGCTGACGTCCATTCAGCTTCCTTCAGCTGCTAAAGCAGGTCAGAGAAGGAAAAGAGCTGTGGCTGGGTGGGAGCTATCTCTGAGCGCAGCCATTGTCCAGAGCTCAGGAGGGGCTGTGTGTTGGAGTGCTCCATGGGGATTATGGGCATTTCTCTATTCAGTGCTTCCTATGGGAAAAACCAGCAGGGCTGGCCTGAATGCTATCTGCCTTCCTCTCCCATCGCTGACTGAAATACCTCCCAATTCTGCAGCTTACCTTAGAGCAGGAGAGAGGAAAAGCCATTCCAACTTTATTTTTCTGTTCTTCTGCCATAAAACTGACTCTAAGCTAGAGTGGCTGCGGTGGGTTGGGAGAGAGACAGGAAACACCCCACCTCCCACCCATCATCCCCCTTCACCTGTCGTCTCACACCACAACTCTCCCAGTCCTAAGCCATCCCAGCAAGGCACCTCGTTGTTAAATACCAAACTTTCTGCTTGTCTCATCTGGTCTTTGATCCCCCTTGCCATATCCTGGCCTCAGCCAGCTCATCTGAACCCCTCTGCTGCTCCTCTCTCAGACCAGACAGCCCTGCTGTAGGCCTTGTGGTTCTTGAGCTGGAGGTTTCCTCTCCCAGATCTGACTGGGACCCCTATTTCATAGAAGGCTTGTTGCTTTGAACAGCCTAGTCTGAGCAAAGAGCAAACCTAGAGTGTTCGTGCCCCAGCACAGCTGTGACCTTGCTGGTAGATTTACACCTAGTGTGACGTTCTGGGGCTGTGGCTTATCCCACGTCTCTGCACTTTGCCTGCTGAGCAGAGCACAAGTGCCTGCTGTCGTCTTCTGCCTCTACTCGGTGCTATTCGGTCATGTCTTTCCCTTTGCAGAGGAGGATAGCTTGAGCCTGGACCTGAATGCAACTCAGACTGGTCAAAACCCTGTGGCCCTGTCTCGAGAGCGCCGAAGCCTAGGTGAGTTAGGAGTGCTGCACCTGTGGTTGTTGGAGCACTCACCTGAGCAGCTGTGGATGGGCGCAGGATGCATGCCTGAGACGTGTCGGGGGTTATAGGAGCTGGGTGTTACACCCCAGGAGGGAGGAGGGGGAGCCTGGAGCTCTGCAAGCTGCTCTGCTTTAAATCCCACTGATGCTGATTTCCTCTAAAGAAGTGTCACCTCTTGCCTAGGACTGCCACTGCAGTGAGAAGCATCATTTTACTGGGGACTCCTCCACAGGGCATGTCTCTGTCCAAGGAGGGAACTGGAGGGGTGGGAGAAGGAGAAAGAACATGTGTGTGTGTGTGTGTGTGAGAGACGTGTGGGGTCTTTGTCTTCCAGTAGAGGTGGCTGCAGTGGGTTGTTAACAGCTGCAAAGCCTGTTTCATCCCCCCTTCTTCTTTTGGCCCTCTGTAGATGCTCTGGCAGCAGCAGAGCCAGCTGTCCTTGCGGAGTGCAAGACGCGGGCGGTGGTCTTTGAAATCTCCCGCAACATGGTGGACAGCACCAACGCCAACTTCGTGGTGTGGCCGCCCTGCGTGGAGGTGCAGCGCTGCTCTGGGTGTTGCAACAACCGCAACGTGCAGTGTCGCCCCACGCAGATTCGCGTCCGACACGTCCAGGTAAGCGAGAAGCCCCCACTGCTCCCTCCTCCCACAGCTCACCTCCATCCCTAGCCCCTCCAAAACCAAAACCACAGCGGGTCTCAGGTGCAAGGCTCACACAGCTGTCCCCTGACACCCAACTCTACGGTCACGTCTTCTGCATTAGCCACGCAGCGCTGCAGCCTCCGGCGCAGGGTGACTTCAGTGCCAGCTGCTGGAAGGGCTGGTACTGGCCAGCAGCTGAGGACTGTCACAGTAGCAGAGCTACAGGGCACCGTCCCCAGCTGCAGCTCTGTGCCACAGTTATTTCTGTGGCTGGAGGCAGCCTTGTCTGCTGTGTTAGAGCAGAAGAAACAGGACACTTTCATCTCAGGAACATTTTTTGACGCAAAAAGAGAAGGGCTTGCAGTGTCATTGCTTCATCCCCCTGCTGCCGCTGCAGCTTCTTCCCAACACACACTGGAGCAGCTTCTCCTCTTTCTCAGCCCCATGGTTACCTCTTGACCCACTCTAGCAGCAAGCAGACACCTGATTGCTAACCTCTTGCTCTGATCTTGCCCTTCTCACAGCTACCAGTGATCTCCTCACAGCTTCCTCCTGGACAGCTTGTTTAAAAATAATACTCATCCTGTACTAATCCTCTGCCTGAGCCATAAAAGACTCCCCCAGGCAGGCGGCAGAGGTTGGCTGGGAGAGGTTGTATTCACGCAGCCCTTTTCATCAGGAAATTCCTTTCTCGGAAAAGCCAGGCTGAATGAGGGAAAAATGAGGGGGAGCAGGAGTTGTTTTTGTGGAAAAAACAAGTGAGAGGTCAAAAGCCAGCCTGAAAAAGTGACCTGGAAATGGTTTCTTTGAGGACAGAGGTCTCTCTATTGTTTGGCTGGAAGTGTTTGTCTAGCGAGCAGCGTGTGGTCTGAAGCGTGTGGAGTGGGCTTTCAAGGAAAGATAAACAGCCTGGCTGCTTTGCACTGGCTGAGGGATGCTGCTGGGGGCAGTGGGTTTAGAGGAATTCAGTCTCAGACGCGCGGCAGAGCAAGTATTTATAGCTTGCGGAGCACTTCAGGGACCGCAGGCTTGTTAGATAAGCTGAGTGGGGTCAGGCCCGGCTGCTCCTGGAATGGGAGGACCCCCTAGAAAGCTTGTGCCCTATGGTGGGATGTGGAGCAGTGAGTCTTCCCTCTGAGTCAGCACTGGTGGAGAGTCCGAGGGAATTTCCAGAGCACCGCCTTTGCTGTGAAACACAGAGCTAAGGGCTTCAGCCCCGCAAGTTATTAAAGATCTTGAGACAAATTCAGACAGGCCTCAGCAGAGTTGGTGAAGCTGCGTTTGCTTACATCGGGCCAGAGTTTTTCTCCTTTTGCTCTTCCTGCACGATCCTGTGGGCATTAATTCTGGTTGCCCCCAGGTCTCTGCCATCACATCTGTCAGAGACAGGCTAGCATGTTCTGCACATCCCATGTTTCTGTGATCAACCAGTCATCCTGCTTAAGCAGCGGTAATAGTTAGGAACAGGGGAAACAACCAGTCACATCCAAACTTGCCTAGTTTAGGCCTGCTCTGTTGCTGTGTGCAGAATCAGTTCCCGTACACACCACCCCTGAATTTGAACCGTGCTCTATAAACCGCCTTCTGACCCTTTAGGAAGAAAGCCAGTACCAAAGCGTGCTGACACTGATTGTTTTCACAGAGTAGGAGCTGCAGCTGTTCTAATCTTTCGCTTGCTTCTCTCTTCCCAATAGGTGAACAAGATTGAATTTGTCCAGAGGAAGCCAAAATTCAATAAAGTTGTTGTGCCTTTGGAGGACCACGTGCAGTGTCGGTGTGAAGCGGTGTCCCGTCCGCCCCCCAGGAACAGCCGGCCTGGGCCACGTGAACAGAGACGTAAGGATCTTGGCACTAGTGGAGTGGAGGGAGGCATGAGAAGAGAGGCTGGGGAGAGAGGAAAGAGCCCCCCCACTGGTTTCACTCTGCTCAGCTCCAGTGAATCCCATGGGCCTTCACTGGTTTATACCAGCCAAGGGAGCTTTCCCAGGGTGTCTGCCTGCCAGCAAGGGGGTGAAACTGAGGGAAGTGAAGGAAAGGAAGGTGAGAGGTGAGGGGAAGGGCATCATGGGAAAAGGGAGAGGGCAGAGACTGTGGAGAACAGAGGACAAGGGACAGGAGAACAGAAGGAGGCCTTGTGGCCCTCCTGTTGCAGAGCTCTTTGTTGATAGGGTGTGGAGAAAGATATTTCAACATGAGCCGGCTGGCCCTCACTGTACAGACACTCTCCCCTCTGTTTTGGCAGGCTTGTCACCATCGTTCACCACAGCCGCTGTCTCACAGAGGCAGCGAGTACGCCGGCCGCCGGTGCAGAAGAGGAAACATAAGAAGTACAAGCATGTCAACGATAAGAAAGTGCTGAAAGAAATCCTCATAGCATAGAAGTGCTGGCAGGGGAGAGAGAGCACAAGGCAGGTAACAGCAAGCTGCCTTTCCAGCTGGGAGAGGTGTTTTCCTGGGACAGGGTTCTGCCCAAGCATCTCGGACCCTTCCCACAGCTCATTCAGTGTGGAGCCACTGCAGGGCCTGGGCGTGATAAAATCTGGGTTGAAGGAGGGTGAAGGACTAGGCTGGGATCCCACATGCACATCCTATTCATGGCTTTGTGGCTCTTCGCAAAGGTGAAAGCGTCATTCTGCAACCATACTTGCTCTTAGGCCCTGCCCTCTCCTTTCTCTGCCTTTCTGACAGGCAGAGAACAAGGCTGACTTCCCTTTACCTAAATCCCCTCAGGGTCCCTGTAATTCATCTCTTCTGTGGAGCAATTCCTCTTCTACTTTCTTTATTGATTCTCCATTGAAAACAGAGAATTAATGTTGCTCTGGGGATCCCTTTTGCTCTCATTTCATTAGTTGAGTTAGCAGAAAGACGGAAAGACATCAACACTTTTGGTTCATCTCTCTCATAGCGGGAAGCCTGTGTGCATAAGAAGGGTCATACCAGGAGAAAGGAGAACTGGAATCTGTGGCAAGAGATCTGGACTTCATCAGTCCAGGGTCTGATTCTTCTCTCCCTGACTTGTGTAAACAAGAGTAATTCCCTCGTCATCAGAAGAATTTCACTGGTACAAGGGAAAGGAGAATAAGCCCTGGTTGCCCACGAGAGAGGGAAAGGTGCAGAAAAGAGAGGAAGAGTAGCCAGGGTGCAGATCACAGGGGCTGAATTTAGAGAGAGGTGGCACAACCTGACAGGGAAGCCCCCGACCCTGACTCAGCAGCTCCAGTTCTGCTGTGGCCCTTTAAATGAGCCTGGGCTGCGCTCTTCACATTCACTTCCCCTCCCCTCAGGAGAGGGGACAGTGGGCTTCCACCTGTGGCGTTTCAGGAGCTGGGGACAAGGGTCGCCAGGCGGTGCCTTGGGATCGGTATTCCCACGCTTAGCACTGTGAGGGCTCTGATTATCCCAGGATGCTTCTGGCCAACCCAAAGTTCCCAGGGTAGAAATGATGCAAACACATGCAGATCTCAGCTCTGGCTCAAGCTGTCCAGGACAAAAAATAGAGAAGGTCAAAAGCCCTCCTGGGCTTCTAATCTGGAGCTTCAGCACAAACACTTCCAGAGGAGAAAACAGCAGAGGAGGGAGTTGCAGGGGGAGGGGGCTACATGTTCTAATGCCATGTCTCTTGTTTCACTTCCAGGTTTATTTAATATATTTGCTGTATTGCCCCCATGGGGTCCTTGGAGTGATAACTTTTCCTCTCTGTCCATCTGCCTCGACGTCTGATTCAGACGGCAATTGGTGCTTCCCTTTCCATCAGTGGACCTTCTCCCACCACAGCCTCTCCCTTCTTGCATTTATTAGCATAATTTTAAATTTTTACACACACACACACACAAAAGAACAAACATGACCTATATATATATATATGAGAAAAGAACAAAGTACCAATAAAACCAGGAACCCTGGTTGCCACAACACGCAACGAGGACAGGACAATGGCTTCCCTGCTCCAGAGGACAGGATGGAAAATGTGAAAAGGAAAGTGGGTCCAATTTCTTCAAAGGGCAGGAGAAAAACAAATGGCCAGAGGGGAGAAGGGGAATATTCTCCCTTTCCCTCCTATTTCTGGCAAGACTGGAGGGCCTGGCTTAGATTAACACTTGCACTGGACCGACATGTTGGAAACAGGCATATCTCAGACTGCGAGCAGCGACCGATGATGGAAAATGCACTAAGGACTTTTATTGCCCTACCTGGACAGATATATATTTTTAACGTGCGTGTGTATATTTTATTTTAAAAAAGAAAAACCAAAACCACTAAGGTATACAACATCTCGGGGAACAGAACAAAAACAACAAAAAAAACAAAACAAAGAAGCCAAATGCATTCCCCCTGCTCCCTTTCCCCTCCTGCTCCTGGTGCTGACTGGAAGGTGTGTGGATCGTGGGGAAGGAGCAGACGGCGGCAGAATCGTCTCCACGCCCCCGGCCCCTCTCCAGGGGAGCCATCTTTGCACATGCTGGTGGAGAATTCAACTTTCCAGGCTCGGACTCAAATTATTTTTAAAATTCGCTCTGTATGTGTGTGCCTGTATATGTGTGTGTGTATATATATATATGTGTGCGTGCGTGTGTGTGTGTGTATGTGTATTTATACATACATATCTGAATATATATATATATATATATGTTCTTAAATGGATTTCATTCCCCAGTGGCAGGAAGCTCAGAGGCATGTGCGTGCATCAGCTTCGTTGGGCTGGCAGAAAAGCACATTGTTACTGCAACGTGCCTGCAAGGTCCGGGATGGGACAGGCAGAGACATCATCTGATCTCTCTCTGTCTCGTTGCCCTTTTCTCTCACTCTCTACCAACCCCTCAGCACAACTTCCTTGCAGGAGGCGAAGTGGCACCACAACAAGACCAACAGCAGCCAAACTTAGAAGCATGACTTAATCTCAGTGAGCTGTCCTTGCCTGCTCTGTGGTCCTGAAAGCAGAATCTCGTCATTCCCCCAAGGTTTTTAACCCCTTCACGGGTGTCCTGCACACCGCACCTCCACTGCTCTCTCCCTGCCAATGTCCCTGGATCTCCTATCATTTTCCCCCATATTCTGGGGAAAATTCCTTCTGGATTTTTGCCAGTTGGGTGTTCCCAGCCCACCTAGCTTGGAATTTGGTCCAAGGTGTGGGCAGTTCTGTGTCGGTATAGAGAAAGAAGTGAGGATGGTCTTTGCATTTGGCAGCAGCCATCTGAGACAGAAATGAGCTCTTCTAAATGAGGAGGACTCAGAGAACAACCAGAGGGTCAGTTGTAGAGTCCCTCCTGGGCCACTGCCTGCACCAGAGGGAAGAAGTCTCTGGGCAAGGGCTATTTCAGCACACCCAATACTCAGTCACTGTTAGCAGAAATGTTACATATGATGGGAATTTCCAGCAACATCTCAGAGTCCAGGTCTCAAATCGTGCCATGCTGGGGCACTGCAGAGTTACACGTGAAGAAAATGCCTGCCCAGAGCTAGGGCGGCAGCCCTCCCCTTTCCCTTCCGCCTCCAGCTGCTTCTCCCCTCGCACACATACGCACCCTTGTTGTGGGGCAAAGCCCCAGAGGGAGCGGGAGAAGGAGGCAGAGCCACAACCTGGGAGCTGTTGCAAGTTTTGGAGGGACCCAGCCCTCGCCTCCTGCAAGCCCAGAGCACTTCTCGTACCACTGCCAAGGCACTTCTTGTACCACCTCCCTCCATCGCCAAGCCCTCAAGTCCTAAGACACTTTGTTTCCCTGCTCCAAAATCTGTTTCCTTTCGTTTGTAAAAATGATGAGGTTTTATTTTATTTTAATTTTGGGGGGCTGTTTTTAAAATGTAGGATTAATTTATACTCATTACTGTATTTAAAGTTGTAAAAAAAAAAAAAAAAAAAGAAAAAAGGAAACCACATCTCGAACAACCTTTTCTCTTTCTTTGTGAGCTGCATGAAATGCGGAGGCCAAACCAGCTCACTAGGGCAGAGCGGGATTCCCAGGGCCTCCAGTTTCATTTTCAGGACACTAACTCTGTGATGGTGGAGAGAAGCGACCAGAGATGGGAAAGTCCTGGGAGCCCACACACTGCCCACGGCCGGCATTGCCATGCTCCTTCCTACCCACCACCCAGTGCTCAGGCTGGTTTGAAATGACCCAGGTGCTGGGGATTTTATCTCCAAGAGGTCCTCTTCTCCTTAGCTGCTCCATTCCAACACCTGGCCAGAATCTCCCTGTGGTTTCATCCCATCTCCGGATTCCTCTGCTTTGAAGGGCTTGGGACAGTCAGCACTGTTTACGCTCCCTGAAGCTGTACAAACAGTTGTCCCCTTCCCTCCTTAGTCACATTGTCTAGACAACAGCGGTCCTTCCCTGGGTCGGAAAGGCTGTTGCGTTTCCCTTTCCTCCCAGCAAGGGAGGTATCACACATCTGGCACTGGGGCGCAAGGCCACGGGGACCAAAGGCAGCTGCTGCTCCATTCCTCAATTTTGGGGTCCCCCTGGCACATGCAGAGTACCTTCAGTCCACGGCTCAGCTCTGAGGAGCGTAGACCCAAGCGGGGACTTGTGCCGCAATGGGGAACCTGGGGAGCTTGGTGTCTGGGTGTGCTCCAGGCTGTCCTTGGAGGACAAGCCTGGCACTCCCAGGTGTGTGCCTCGCGCCAGCATCGTTCATTTTGGGGTGAGGACATGTTCTCTGTGATCTTCCAAAGGGAGCTGGGGTAGGGCTGAGCTCTATCCACCCGCGAGGATGGAAAGCACAGGCAGAATCACAGTGAGGAAAATAATCACATCTCTGCTCTGATTTCCTTTAGGATAATCTGGTGAGAAGGAAGGTTTTTGCCATGAGACTTCCTTGGGCTTGAGGGCCGGTCAGCAGGGAGTTCAGGGAGCAATGGGTGCAAGAGAGGTACAAGGCACAGGAAGCATGGGCTCATCAGCCTGGCTTCGTGGGGGTGGAAGGAAGGGTTTGGCAACCCGGGGGGCTCGCACGCTGCCTGGCCACAGCAGTCGTGGGGGAGGCGCACAACCCCATCCACAGGCGCAAGTCTCTGCTTTTAACAGCTCCAAATGAATAGGTGCTGAAAGAAGCCGTAGACCCGGGCGCCTGGAGCTAACACCTCCGCAACGCCTGGCGTCCGCTCGCAGCAGCTGCTTGGGTGCTCGCTCGAACGCCGTCTGCTCGCAGCGCTTGGCGTGCATTCAGCACAGGTCAGCGTGGGGTGCAGGAAGGCGGGCGCCCGCACCGCTCCTCAGGGCTGGAGTAGGTGGTTTGCATCCGCCCCGCAAAGCCAAGCTTGGGGAATAAATCCCAAAATAAGCCCCAGGAGAGTTGCAGCACACCACCGGAAAGCATCTCCTCAGCGTGAGGATGCCAGCTTTGCTCACCCGGTGCTACAGGTGATCTCGGAGGAGCCGGGGAGTCTTGGCAACTCTCCCTGGCTTAATTGCTCGGCTGCTGCTTTACCTAAAGGCCAAGCCTCAGGATATGTCATTCAACAGGAGGTTCATCTTGCGATGGAGGAAATGCACCCAGCCTTCCAGGCAGCAGAGAGAGGCTTCGGCAATGGGTCCTCCTGCTAGAACACGGCTCCCGAAAGCAGCAGGCAGATGGGAGAGTGAGCTCGTGGGCTATTCTGGCACAAAATGCAATCCCTGTGTTTTAAAGTCAGGCTTCGCGCTTTTTAGCATTGAGGTTTTGCAACGTTAAAGCTGCTGCATGGCTAAATGAAGTGAAAAATCAGTTTGCAAGAATTTCCTCACCAGGCCCAGGAAAACCCTTCACTGTTTGCTTATTTTATTGGTGCTTGGGAATACGAATGGCTTAAGGTCATCCCCAGCCCTGGCTGTGGCTCGAAGGAAGAGCCTTGTGGCATGAAGCCCACACAGGCATTCTCCTCCCTGCGCTCAGCTCACACCTCCCTGGTATAAGCCATGCCCCTGACAAGGGCCACCCTGCCCTGCTGCCCAACAGGCCCACACTCCAGGTTCAGCTGGAGAGGGCTCGGTGGGAGCCATTGCCAGCCCACTAGATCCTGGGGTGGGATGGGGATGTGTCGGAGGGTGGCCCTGTCTCACTGTCCATGCACCAGTGCCTGGTGGGCCCTGAGGGTGGAGAAGCTGACTGTGCCAAGGGAAAAGCAGGGTACAAAGAAGGAGGAAAATATGAAGAATTAAAAGCTATTTAGGAAAAATACCAACAAAAACCTCTTGCCCAAGCATGCAGCTGTTTCCCACTCGCCTTCATGAAGCCCGTGACCAAACACTGCTGGCTCTCCTTGGGAGCCATGGTCTGCCCATGACCAAGTGAACTTGTTGCAGGCTTGGGAATTTCCCATCTTAAAAGATGTTGTGAGGAAGCCAGGCAGCCTCTGCTCTTTTCAGCTTTCATCGCAGAGTTAAAGGAACAACAGAGCACCCAAAAAGTGAACAGGAAGAGGATGGGAACTGGAGGGAACCCCAAATGCTGGGGGCTTCCCTGCAGGTAGTGCAGGCACTGGGCTAACACGAGAGCACCAGTCACAGTGGTGGGTCTGTGGGGCTCTTGGCAAAGGAGCCAGGAGGGTAAAGAGACCAAGATATAAAATTATGGCAGAGCTTACTTACCATTTTTCCTCCCCCAGCCAGGCAGATACCAAGCAGGACTCTCCAGGACTATGGGCTGCCTTGGGTTCACAGAAAAGGCCAGAGCAAAGCTGGGAGGAAAGCAGCCTCAAGGGAAACAACCCCTTTGCAATTACTAACTCAATAAAAGAAGCTGTTTGCAAGTGATTAAGGAGCAACCCAAACATGGCAGTGACCTGGCAGCAGGAAGGTTTGTGGCTTGACAGTCCCTATGTGTTTTGAAATGTTTGCTGTGATTTTTTTTTTTTTTTTTTTGCACACGCTGCAGAAATAAAGGATGGATGATGCAGAGATGCCAAGCGACTGCTGCAGGTCTTGCCCCAGCAGCTTTGGAAACTCCCAAGTTCCCAAATGCCCCAACCTTTGGCCCTGGCCACCGCTGGCCAATGCAGTCAGTGAAGGCAAGCTCTGCTCCTCAAAACCAGGCCCTGCTCAGGTGTCTTCTGCATGAAGAGAAACCATTTTTCAGTATGAATCTTGGCACAGACCAAGGGAAGAGCAGAGGAAACGGTATTAGCTGCTGCTGGTCCCTGCAGCGCAGATCTGGCTGTGAGTGATGACGTTAGAGGTAAAATTAAATGAGGTAAGCACAGGAAAACTGGTGATTAATGAACCAAGGTGTGCTCCCAGAAGAAGCCCTTATCCAGACATGGATGCCCAATGACAGCCCAGGGCATCCAGGAGGCATCTGGCCAAAGGGCTCTGGGTGCCCCATAGGTGATCTTCCCCGGTGACATCAGATGTTGCCCCTTGAGGGTCCAGCACATGGACAGCCTGGTGTACACGCATGGGGTCACACATGAACCACCCTGTGCACCCACAGGAGTGCTTTGGCTGCCTAAATTAGGCGGGCAGCTGCGAGGCATCACTCTGCCAAGCACATGGTAGGCAGGATGCTCTCTTTCCTCCAGTGGGCAGGGGCTGGGGTCCCCCAGCACAGGCAGGGCTGCACAGCAGGCAGCAGAGCTCAGCCAGGCATACTCAGCCAGGTGTGGAGGAGGTCCTGGTGACATCCACCTCCGTGGAGGGGATTTCACTGGTCCCCAGGCCTTGGCTGGGGATGTTAGCAGGCTCCACAGCTGCCAACAGGTTGGTGGGGCACTCAGGAGAGCTGACATTTGGGAATGCCGAGCTGTTAGCTGCTCCCAGAAAGAGGGCTGGGAGGATTGTGCCATACCCTGCACACTCTGGCTTGATATCTGTGAGGACAAGCCCTGGGAGGTGTCTGTTCTTCTGTGAGGTACCTGCAGTGCCCCGAGCCCTGGGCTTGCTGCATGTGTCCAGGTAAAGCAGGACAGGGAGCAGTCAACCCCATGCCACTCTGATGTGGCCCCAGGAGGGCATCTCTCCTGCCAGGAGGGCCTGTGCAAAGGGGCCTGCACCTTTCAAGCCTGCAGAGGTGTTATGTAGGTGGAAAAAGTGTTTCACCATGACCATGGAAATTGTATTTCAGTAATTGACCGAGGACAGAGAAAAGACCTTCCTTCCCTCTGACAGGTTCAGGAATTTTTTCCGCTAATCAAGAAGAAAAACAAAACGTTTACACTGGGAGGGGGAGGGGAGGAAAAGGGGGATCTCCCTGGTGTCCCATAAACCCGGTGGCCATGGACAAAACACCACAATTGCAGCATAGCCTTGCTTTGGAAAGTTTGAGGCAGCACTGGCTGGTGGAATGAAGTGGAAGCACAGCTCTCACTTGGGGGTACCACACTTCGGAGCATCCCAGGCTGAGCAAGGGGCAGCTCCCTCTCAAAAGGATGCACAAATCCAGATGAGGCTCTAGGTCCATGAAGGGCATCACCAGTACCTGCTGCAGCAAAGCAGGTGGGCAGTGGCACAGATTTGTCCCTGGGAAGGATGGGGGATGCTCTACTCATCAGGGCATCCCACCAGCTTCATTAGCCAGTTGTAAAAAGGCTGACATGGGCACTCTGTGCATTTGGGCTTGGCTGGGACCAGGCTCTCCTGGCTCCACCAAGGCAGGTGGGAACAGCCTGGTAACCGAATAACACATTTTCCCAGCACAGCCGCCTTCAAGTGCATTAAATGAAACAGAAAGGAGCAGCTGAACAGGATTTGCAGTTTTTCCCTGTGATACGTATTTTCCCTTTTCCACGGATAGTCCCACTGGGTGCACCGCGACCTATTGTTGTACTTATTTATTTACTCAGGTTTTGTAGATGGTTTCAAAGCTCATGGCCAGGAAAGAGCAACCAGATGCTGCTACCGAGCAGGACAGAAAATCTGCCCCAGTTTCCCTCTCTGGACACAGATGTGGAGCCAAGTGCAACTCCCAAACCCAGAGCTGAACCTCATTCCCTCCATGCCCTAACTCAGTCATTAGATAGTAGGATATTTGGTTGCAAGTTCATCCTCTGTATTTTTTTCCAATCAAGAGGTTGTCTGGTTGAAGTGCTTTGGATTAAGGAGCTTCTTTTCCTTTTGGAGAGAAGGCCAGGTTGAGTAGATGGGTGTAGGAGAAGCCTTGGGAGCTTGGGGGGTCCCCCCTGCCATGGGGAGGAAGAGCAGTGGCTGATATACTGCTGGTCCTGAGGAAGATCAGCCAGCAACAGCTGGAAAACATAAATATTTATGAACTGGGATTAAAAAACCCTCTAAGGAATCTGGGTGCATGTGAACACCCATCTGGGAAGTGGAGGCCCTCAGGCAGCAAATGGCGGGAACCAGAACGGTGCTGCCATGTCCACCATGGTGCTTCGCCTGCACTGAGGAGGCAGCTGGGGAAGGACGTCATCACTTCTAGCAGCATCCCTGGCATTTGGGCCACCCATGGTCACAAAGCCAAAGTGTCACAAGCTTGACAGGCAGCCACCTTACAACTTCCAGCCCAGGGTCCCTTTCTTGGATCACAACAGTTGAGTGCAGCAGAGACAGTCATTTCAGTCAGATAAGGCACAAACATCAAGATCTGGAGGAGACCTCAAAGAGCAGTTGGGTTTTTCAGAAGCGGGAACATGTACGTGTAGGTGACTCTACCTGCACAACAAGGACCAAGAAGCTGCCAGATGGTTCTACAGCATCCTAGATAGCCACTCCACTACAAGCTCCCTACTCGTGTTCTGTGGACTGTCAGGTCCCCTGGAGACCAGGAAATGACAACTTCCCTGCCAGGCCTCCTGCTGAGCTGTGGGTAAGGCAGGTTGAACCTCAAATGTGATGTCCTTACTGAATTGGAGTGGAAGAAAACAAGAGCCTGGTGATACCTATGCTCACCTGGAGCAGGTACCTTCTTGGACTTAGAGCAGGCTAAGGGAAATGGTCACTGCAGTGCTTGAATTTGGGAGAATAACAAGCTCTACTGCTCCTCAGGACTGGTAGGACCTAGATCCCTGGAGTATGTGTCACTGGATGGGAGAGGTCACAGCGCCAGGCTTTGGCACTGTCAGAGGTGGCTTGGGTACGGGCATCTGCATCTCAGGTCTCCATCGCTAGTATGGGGTGCCAATAGTTCCCATCCACAGGTTTGAAAAACGACCTGAGAAGTTTGTGAAGAGCTGCAAGGACCAGCTACTGAGAGACAGAGTGAACTTGTAAAGGAGTAAGAGCATGAAGCTAAGCCTGAGAAAGGAAGGAGTCATTTTTTTGGGAACTTTTTCTTTCACTCCTTTCCACCCCTCACCCAAAGAGCCCTCCTGCTTGCCAGGAAACTTGGTCTGGGCAAGAATTTTGCCACCTGGCTTATGCATGCACCAGTCAAAGGGAACAATTCTGCAACTGAAAGAGGAGATCTCAGTCCAGCTATTTCCAACCTCTATTGTTTGTTACTCAACCCATGCATTACACAGACCAGAAAGCAAGGCAACAAGATTGCAACACTATGCATGTGCTTTCAGACATTTAATTTTAGCATTTCAAGGAGTTGTGGTATCAAGAAAGCCCAGTTCTAAGGAAAGAGGAAACCTGTGATTCTGACACTTGTTTTTGACCATAAAAGGAAACAGATCATCTGAGTGACCTAACAGGTTTAGTCATTCAATCTCTAATCCTCTGGGAATCCAGAGGATCCCTGCTGGGGTTTTCCCATTCCCAGGCATCTGGGTTGCTTGGGAGTCCTGGGCAGGGCTGAAGTCCTCGAGTGACTGGAGCTTTGTGCCTCAGATTAAGCTCCTGATCTTTGGACCTTCTTTCTGGGCAGCACGGGACTCATGCGTGTCCCTTCCCAAGCAATCTTGGGCTGGGCCCATCAGACCTTGACACCATTCCTCCTAAAGACCCAGATGTGTTTATGAGGCACTTGTCAACATGTTGTCCTAGATCTTCCCACCTTTCCCCAATACCAGGGCTCTCCTCAGCCGCAGGCATAAAAGGCTGTTCAAAAAGAAGTTGAATTAAAGGAATTTAGGAATAAATGGGGCTCTGGAGGGAGCTCCTGTGGAGCACTGGGTGCTGAGGTCACAGTGCAGAAGCCTCTTTTGCCTTGTCCTGCACTGAGCACTCTTCTGCAGCATGGCTTAATCCCCTTCCAGTGGGGGATAAAAAGACCCTCCACACTGGGAAGAAAACTAGAACAGATGCACAGCAGCTCTTCTGCAGAGACAGGCTCTGAGACAGAGAGGACCTGCCTCCATGCCAAGAGAAGACAGCTTATCTGGTGCTGACTGCAGTCCTGCAGATACCCTGATCCTGTGCTGCAGGGATTCCCCCACCAGAAATACAGCAAAGAAATACACAAATCTATCAAAATGACAGTGGCTTGGTGGTAAATCCCCCAGTTGCAAACAAGGCAAGCACCAGATTAACCCCAAACCTTGCAGCTCCTCACCCTGCTGCTGCCAATGCAAAGGCACCAGGCTCTGGGATGAGGCTGAGGTCCCTGCTGCACGCACAGTCACGGGTGGAACCTGTGCCCAGGTTCCCCAGTTGTGTCCCCCATAGCTGCAGGGAGGACTATCACTCACTGGGACTCCCTCGAGAGCCTTCTGCAAGCCTGCCCAGGGCCTGGGGACTTGGCTGCGCTGGTCGCTTCCTAAAATGCAGAAGCGCCCTTGGGTTTTTTTTTGAAATCTTGCAGATACAATATGCTTTCAATTCCTCAAAACTGGGGTTCTGCATGTGACCAGAGGCATTGTCCTCTTTTCTCCTGCTCCCTTCCCTTTCCACCAGCACATCTGCGTGCATCTTGTGATGGGAGCTGGGGAGTCTCCTTTTCCTTCTTTTTAGCAGTTGGTGGTGCTACGACATGTGCTTGTTTCATTGAGAAAGTTACCAAACCCTGGCAGGTTGTGAAAGGGGAAAGCAGGAAGCTGGACAGGGCGGAACAAGGGTATGTTTGAAAGAAAGAAAGAAAGAAATCTTTCTTTTTTCAAGTACCTGGTTGTGCAAGACCCTGAGGATCTTGATTTGACCGTGAGACAAAACCATAATGAC
>JAVSBS010002308.1:67056-154795 GCA_033124195.1 Coracias cyanogaster
GTAGCTCTGGCCAAGGGTCAGTGTTGGCCTTGTTTGGTTTGTTGTGTCAATGAAAAAAAGGAGGAAAAAAAAGAAAGAAAAGAGTTCTTCTTGCTTCAGCTCTTGAAATAGCTGGATTCCAGGTCCTGGCTCACCTTTTCAGGGGTGGAGGGGCTGGGAGCAGGTCCAGGCAGCCGGCTGAGTGGCACCCATGGGCTCTGTGCTTTGTTTGGGAGTGAAACAAGGCTGTAGGTGCTTTCCTGCACCCCCAAGAACTGAAGCGGTGCCGACAGAAGGAGAGTGTCCTGTGAGGTCCTCCATCACTGTGATGGTTCTCGATGCCAGCTTGGGAGCAGAGGAAGTGCCAAGCATCCTTTGCTTGTCTGGACCCAGCAAGAAGCCCAGTCTGGCTGATGGGTCAGGGATTATGGAAGAGGAAGGAGTAGGAAGAATGTCCTTATTGAGAGCTAAATCCTATGGTACAGACCAGGGTAACTTCTATTCCTGTATATCCCTGTCCTCCCCATGCACAGCCCCCAGGTAGAGCTTTCTCATCCAGTGAAACCCTGGACTGCAAGACCTGAGTGTGAAGTCTTTGCAATACGTCTTTGCCAGTTGGCCAAGGTAGCCAAGGGCAGCACGTGGGGACTCAGCAAGGCTCCGCAGACTTTCATCCTGCAGCAGATGCCTCTGACCCACTGCATGGGTTCATGCCAATGTGCCCTGCTGCAGGGCTGGAGCACGGGGGTCATTCCAGAAAAGGCACTCCCAGGAAACGACCAGGAAGGTCAAACTGAGGGACAGGTGCTGGAAAAGTGGCCAAGACCATCAGGGAAAGAGGAGACACTGAAGGGGCCAGGCTGCTTCCATGTGGGGACCTGGTAGCTACAGAGGGGTGGCCCGTGCTGGCCTCTTGCCCCAGTACCACAGCTGGGCTCACCAGGGAGGTAGTGATGGATGCAAAGTGTGAATGCACAGGTGGTCAGGGTGGTCACCCGTGGGTGGGTGCCCCATCCTCCCTGCTGGGCTGTTTTGCAGTCGCCAGCCTGTAGCCAGCCAAGGCAAGAATGCCAGGAATGCGAAATCCCAAGAGACTGCCCCGTTCCCATCCCCCGCCCCCTGCTTCTCCGGCCATCGAAAGAACAGGATATTCACCCGAGCGATGTACACTCACACACGTCTTGTTATCAGGAAAAAACACTCAGTCAGCGTCTGGAATGGGCTCTGATTAACCGTACGGCCACCGGGGCTTCCTCGTGTTGCTGCAGGGAAAGTACCCACTTGCGATGGGATACGGGCAA
Source organism: Coracias cyanogaster (assembly GCA_033124195.1). Classification (NCBI taxonomy): domain Eukaryota; kingdom Metazoa; phylum Chordata; class Aves; order Coraciiformes; family Coraciidae; genus Coracias; species Coracias cyanogaster. The sequence continues at coordinate 68,337 of JAVSBS010002308.1, forward strand.
GCGAGCAGCAGCGGGACGGAGCTGCTGGGCCCGCGGCACGGCAAGAGCTGGAGGCGAGCATCGAGTGCCGGCACAGCCCTGCCATCACCCGGTGGTCCCTCACTCCCTGCCCTCCCTCCTGGCAGAGCCGCAGGGCAGCAGGGTGAGACTCTACAGGGCGGGGCATCCGACCCCATGGTGGGGGTTCTCCCCCTCCTCGCTGTGGGGGGCCAAGCGGTGCCCCCGGCCCCATCTCCCCACATCAGCCACCCTGAGTCATGTCACAGTCATGTCAACACGTCCCTGCTTCTAGCACAGGCTCTGCAAAGACGTCCTGTCTCAGGTAAACAGGATCTCGCTGCGCTGCGTGACCTTGTTTACCTCTATGAAAGAATTTGGCTGGAATTTTTTTTTATTATTTTTTTTCTTCCTAAGGGCTGGTGAGTCACCCCACAGAAATGTGCGCTGCCTTTCCACACTGACTCACCCCGCTGCCCGCCTTTCCCTCCTGCCCCCCAGCTCTGGGGCAGGCGAGAAGCCCCTGCTTTCCCTATGATGCAACCCATGCGCTGGTGCTGGTGGCCCTGGTGGTGGTGTCTCTGCCACAGGAAATGTGGCCGAGTGCTTGGGCAGACCCTGTGCCAAAACACAGGAAGAGCGCCAAGAAATTACCCAGTGCATTGTCAACTCCAAAAACACCAAAGAAAACAAAACAAAGCAAAAAACAACCCAAAAAAAATTGGCCTCACTAGAACAATTGCCCAGAAGAAAAGAAAAGAGAAAAAAAAAAAGAGGCCAATGGACCTGGCCCAGCGCCAGCACCCTTGTTTTCCTTTCCCAACACAATGCAAGTTAAATAATACTTCCTTCTCGCAACAAGGCCCTCCTGGGCCAGTTTTTTTTTTTCTCCCCTGCTGTGCGGGAGTCGTTCAGCACGGATGCACGGATGGCTCCTGTCATGGGAGCGTCAGCACTTCGGGGTTGCTGCTGGTCCCCATCACGATGGATTGCCCATTCCCAGCACCACAGAGGAGCAAGGGCCCTGTGCTTGGGCTGCCCACCACCTCCTGGCTTTCCTGCAGGGAGCTGGGGGCTCTTCAGCACTTCTCCCAACCTCTCCCATGCACTGGCATGATCCAGGTTTAGCTGTTTTGCAGGAAAATATCTCTTCAAGGTAGGCTAGGTGGCCATTCCAAACCACCCCCATGTAGCCATACTCAAGCGATGATCCATACAAGCTGATCACAGCAGTCATACCATATATGTTGATTTATTGCCAGATAAACCAAAACAATATACATCATGTGTGGGATTAACAGTTTGATGACATTTCTGGCCAGGCTTCTAGGCTGGGACAAGGGGAATCCCCGTTACTTGCACCTTGGCTCTTCAGTTTCCACTTGGCTTGCACTCAGCTTTCTTTTCTTTGGGATTTCTCATCTCAGTGACAGTGTCACTGGCACCCAACTGACTGCATTTAAATGTCTGTGTTGCAGAGGAATCCAAGTAAAGCTGTTTTTGTTTATGCTAACTTCTTTCCTGAGAAATTTAGCATCTGAGACACCACACCTCTCATTTGCTGGCAGTGTCAATCAACAGTTTGATTGACTGATCAGATCAAGAACTGATCAGATCCATGTTTCTGTCTGAGGATGCTGGGATTTCTGATTAAATAGCAACTGCAAGAAGTAAAAGGAGTTGCCATTTTAAAAACCAAAATGGGGTCTCTGTACACAAAAGGGCATTACTTCAGCTGTACACATGTCTCCCCAGATTTCTACTCCCTTGCATGAGGACACAGGCTGCAGGGCAAGATGGACCCAGTAGTTCTTTGGTGCTCAGGGACACGGCACACCTTGGTTACTGACAAAGCTCAGTACTCAGTCAATAGCACGCAAAAGCGGCCAGCCTTGTCCTGGCCCCAGTGAAGAGAGTCACACTCTGCAGTGGAGGAGCGGGTGGCAGGTGTAGGTAGGCACTTGACGTACACATCCACTGACGCCCTAAGTTGAGCAAACTCATTTGTTTCAAGGATTGACTTTGCGCACTGACATTCCTGAGGCAATACAGAAAAGCCAGATCCAACGTCCCACCTACCTGCATTGTCTGGGCTCAGACGTCAGGTCCTGCCTCTGGGTGATGGGTTTGTGTTTCGGGTAGTAATAAATGCCTTGTGAAGGTGACATCTTGGCACCATTTTCGCCCATTCTTCTACCACCCAGAAGATAAGTGTGTCCCCTGCTACAGGGTTTATATCGTCAGTTCCATCAGTGGTCAGGGCCAACATCTTGGCCAGTGAAAGCTGGTTTCTGAGCAAAGGTTAGCCATGTCAAAAAGGTTTTGGGGTTGGATTAGTGGGAGGTCATCTGGAAGGAAACTGGGGCAGAGCTGGGATGCAGCACACAGCCCTACAGAGGACTGTATTTGTACTTCCCTTGTGCTTGCTGTGCCCTCCATGTGTCCCCAGACCCATCCATGTGTGGTGATAGCTCTGGTCACTTACCACAGCAGAAAGCTCACCTTCTTGGCCAACAGTGGGATTCACTTCACAGCAGACATCTAAATGTTGGCTCTGAAGTCTTAGCCAGCTGTCTCAGCTTCCTTGATAGTCAACAGAGCAAGACAGGAATGTCCAGAAAGCAACTCAATTCCTTGACTTAGATTTTTAGGGTTGAGATGAATCATGCTGTGGCAGTGCTCAGCACTGTCCTTTGTCTAGAGAAGGAGATAAGGGCTGTTAGTGTTTGACTACTTCACTTTCAGTCAGCTCAATTTAAGGTGCTTAAACTTTAGCTGGCAAACACCAAGCACAGTGAATCCCACCTCAGGAGAACAATGTGCCAGTGTATGACAAGCAGCAGCAAGTTCAGGAACCCAGGCTCCTGTCTTGATTTATCTAATGACTACAGTTAGTGCTAAAATTTGATCATGGGAACCACTGCCTCAGCAAAATCCAGCTTGCTCAACACACAGAGCATGCCTCATCCTCCAACAGCGTTGTCAAAGAATACGTCCCTCGGGGACCTTGAACATATAGGAAAGAGTTGCTTGGGCTAGCAACTTGCTTCTGAGTACAGGGTTTTCCCTGGATCTGGCACAGCACTTGTATTTATCAGCCACCAAACCTTTGGCAATTCACCAGCTCCTGATAACACAAGTGAAAACCTGGAATAGGCAAACCCAAACATTTAGCCTGAATGACTGTATATGTTTCCTCATGCCTGGTGGGAGCAACCAGGTTGACCATATTTGCTGTTATGTCCAGGTCAGCCCCTATGAACAGGTCTCAGTGCCAGAGAGCAGCACTGCTGGAAGATCTCCTTCCCACCAGTGAGAGTGGAAACTTTTATCCAGCAAAATGTTTGTTGCTTGGCCTCCTCTGCTAAGGGAGCAGGTGCTGGAGGTTGTTTGGCTAGCTGGTTAAACAAACCCTAGTGTTTCCTGCCAGACCAGGTGAACTCAAGCCTTTTCAGCTGCCTTGACCCTACAAGCTCATTGAGCAGCATTCAGCAGCTCAGTTACTGCTGAATATTCTGCTGTGAGGCACAGAGTGTCATTCTGGCCATAGCCCTAATGACAACCACGAGTTCAGCTTTGAAATGGCTCTTGGAAATGCCACGCAGCTAGGATAAACAAAGGGGAATATTCAAGGCAGGATAGTTTAGGTTGTTTCAGTATGGCTGTGTCACAGGGAACATGTACTCTTTTGACTAGGAACGTCTATCTCTAGCTCTATTTTCTCCCCGACTTGCACTCCATTTGTAACTGCTTTGGTAACTATAATGGCAAAGTCCAGCAAGGTCCATTTTGGTTTTGGAGGCAGGTAGACATCTGGCATGTGTGATGAAAACCCTCCAGGCTGATCTGTATCACAGAAAGTGGGAAGTAGTGGTGGTGACATCAGCCATGGCTGAGTGATGAGAAGTCACGTGAACATTTTTTTGAAGGAAACGTAAGACACTGCCCCATTTAGTTCGTATCTCCCAGGTCTCTCCACTCAGGTACAAACCTCATGCAGATGATGCTGACTTGCATTGATTGAAAGATTACTAGTTCAATGTTCCACCAATATATGACCCATTGCTGCTCCCACCTTTTGTGAACAGAGGTGTTACAGAAGATCGATTTTTATGTTCCTCATACAGTATGTGGCCTTACTTTGTATTTTCATTACCACTTCTTTTGTACATCCCTCTTTAACAAGCTACCCGCTCCCAAAACCACTGGCCCAGGTCATGCGGAGCTGAGGCAGGCTGCTTTGGGGTTAGGCACATCCATAGTGTCAGCTTTACAGCGACACCTATAACATTGATTGTCTATTTTTCCTCATGTTTAAATTATTTATGTTTATCCTACAAAACAGTTCTATTGACTGGTAACTTTCTTTGCATGAACATCTAGGTGTTACGATGACTAGTGACTCTGCAGAGCCCTACATCTTTTAGCGGGGCTCAAGGACTCATTTGACCAAATTGTACCAAGAGCCATCTTTCTGTCAGGTTTTGCAAGTAGATGGTTCTGTATCTGTCAGTCAGGCTGAATGAACAGATTTCTTTAGCAACAAATCTAACTATGCTGCAATTTCAGGCTCTTCCTAAGAAAACTTTCTCAAAAGTTTCAGCCTAACACTGTATCATTTCAGATGGGAAGCGTAACTGCCTACTGAGAAAAACGGGAACATATGCTTCATTTTAAGCCCATTACAGAAAGGAATTACTTAGAATGTCACGCGGACACGAAGCTAATATCATCCTCTATATAGTAACTGCTGCATCTAGTGCTGCTCAGCAATGTGCAGAAATAGAAGCAGACAGAAATCTACCCAGACAAAAGTCAAGATTTTTCTTCTGATGTCATTCAGGCGCCCAGACATGGCTCCTGTGTTGTGAACATCCCGTTGGCCTGACTGTGTCCCGGTGCTCCCTCCTTGCCCTTGTTCTCCCAGACACCTGCAGTTTTCTTTGAAGCAGGGACATGGTGAGCATTTCCCAGAGACATGTCAGGACGCAGAGGGAAAAGCAGAGAGATGGATTCTATCTGTCAACTCACAATGAAATACAGTGACACCACCCCCACCCCCAGCCCCAAAAGAAAGCTTAATTTTTCCTAGTTAAAAAAAGTGTTTGGCTCAATCCCTAGACCAGCTGCTTCCTACATAAATAAGAGGCATGCACAGTGTACAGAAAAGAATATTTGACATTCCTAATCAATTAGATAAGGGGAAAAAACAGTCAATTTTCCTGTTCAAAATAAAATTATCATGGTTACTTCAGATTTCAAGGGCATTTATCTTTCAGCTTCAGACAGAGGGGCACTGAGTAGGCTGCAGGTTACTGCCCCGGGGCTGGAGAATGACTAAGCTGCCAGCTGGGATGAAGCTCTAGTGGGGCGCTGGGAATAGCCGTGGCAGTTGCCAGCCAAGTCAGGTGTGCTGTGGTAGAGCCGGGTTTTTGCAAGGGCTGCGCCAGGCCGGGAATAACTGGCAGCACAGGGGGAGGCAGTTAAAACACCAAGCTGTTCAAGGGAAGCACGCCTGGATCATGCCTGTGTGCTCCCTGGCTTTGAAAACTTGTATAAACATCTAACCAAGGAAATGCCAAGGAAATCAAGGTGAGGAAGAAGGTGGCTGGGAGGGCTGTAAGGCTCCTTCCCTACCCTGGTTCAGCTCAGGTTATTTCAGTGGAAAAGGCACAACCCGAGGCATGTTGGGTGTCTTCTAATCAAAAGCACAGGCCCTGGGGCAGGTGATGGGCATCACTGCCAGCCCCACAGCAGAGGCAGGAGGTATAGGCACAGTGGCATGGTGCCCTCTCCTCAGAAAGCACATGTCTCTGCAGCTCCAGCAGCCTTTAAGGCCTCTCCACACAAAAGGATGAGACTTTTGAGAGGACCAGCTCTGCTGTCTCCCAGTTCAGGGAAAGCAGCAGCCACGCAGCACTGGCGCTGCCTTGGTGCAGCGGGACAGACGGGTGGACTGCAGGTCCCTTGGTGCAGCGGGACAGACGGGTGGACTGCAGGCCCTTTGCACGGGGTTTACCCCAAGCAGCTCCAGGCCTGCCTGTGCAGTTCCTGGAGACTTCAGGCCCAGGCGACTGTATCGGAAGTCTTGACTGCTACTGCTTTGCTTTTGCAATACCACTTCTGTGTTCTTCCAGGATTTGTCAGGACAGCATGTTTCCCCAGAAAAAAAATGCAGATAGGGCAATGAAGCTTGTGCGCAAACAAACCTCGGCTCAGACCCAGGGGAGCCCTCTGGAGCCTGCGCTCGCCCCTGAAATCCCGGGCCTGTAGTGCCACCTAATGAGCAAGCGCCGTTCAGAGCACACAGGCGTGCAGGGAAATCGGCAGAGGCGCTTGCGGAGGCTTCCTTGGGGCACGGCCTCCCTCACTAATGCCCCTCCCTGTGCTTCAAAAATCGCTTCTTCGATCCTGCAACCCAGCCGTTTAGGCAGCGGATAATACGGCTTGTTCTGCGGACAACTCACAGAGCAGCTTTTTGCCAGGCCCCAATACACAAAGCAGGTCAACAGTAGTTGGGTAACAAATTAGAGTAACTCCTGACTCTGCATCACTTCTGGAAATTCTGCTTCCAAGGGGCAGGGCAGAGAGGTGACATGGTGGAGACCGTTGAACCAGCACCCTCCTCCTGAGACTTGCCAGCTTGTTCCCTGTGCACCACCAGGACCCTCCAAGTGACAAGCCATGAACCGTTGTCCAAAAAATGGATTCATCACCCAGTGTGCAATGAATCCAAATCTCACAGCCTCGGGAGAGACGTTGCTTATTCATTTCAGAGTTGCGCAAGCCTGGATCCTCAGTGGTCTCCCACAAATCAAGCACACCAAACGAACTTTCTGTGCTATATTTACACACAAAACTCACAAAGTTAGTAATTTCCAAGCCCACTCTCTTTACAATGATTGGTCAGTAATTTACACACAATTATAATATTGCTGACTCCATACTTCCATCACTATGCATGCTCAGAGGAAGGGTCATCACCTGGGTGAAGCGCTGGGGCCTGAGTTGTGGGAGCCCAGTTGGAGTGGGCCTGTGAATGGGTCACAGCCTAGCAGGATGTTTGTTTTTCCTATTGGCTTCATGTTCCAGAGGCAGAACCACACCTGTGTCTTGGTGTCTCTGCCCTCACCCAGGTGGTTGTTGTTGGGGTGGTGGGCAAGGAGAGGATTATACCAACCAGAAGCCAATCAATTGGAGGACCTTCCTGTTGGATGTAGCTTCTGTTGGGGCTGGTTGCAACTTGCTGAGCTTTCTCTGTGGTGTTCTTCCATGTGAAGGGCCACTGAGGAAGCCATCTCTGTCCACTGTGTCCAGCAGGCGATGCTGGCATCACAGTGGGCAGCGGAGGAGCTGGGCCCACAAGAACCTGTAAGGACTGTTTGAAAGAAGACTTCTGAGGGGATGTTGCTGAGCTCAGTGTTGGCCTGTGTGATCAGGCAACTGATTGGAACATAAAATTATGGTGGCTGAATCAGCACAACACTGGGCAAGGGTCTTTTTGACCTATGGGTGTGATTTTTGGTATCATAATGAAGCTTGTTCACTCCAGGATAGCAGTAACTGTTGTTTAGCTGACAGTACACAACAACATAAAAACAATATAATCTCAAAGTCCTTATGGTTTATATGTTTTCTGGGAGGTTTCTTCTTCAAGGATGACCAATTTCTGATTAAAAGCTCCCAAACCAATTATGCCAACAGCTTCAAGGATAGTCACCTTGTTATAGGCGCTAATAGTTATCAAAAGGCCTAACTCAGTTTGTAAGCAGTGTTTCATGCGTCTTTCAGCTCCTTTGTTCGCCTGCTGGTTCACCTATGCAGATAACACTCCCATTTTTCAGGAGGCAGGAGTTGGGCGCCACTTGATTGGCGAGGACAGTGGTCAGGCATGGCAATGAGGAAGAGCAACAAAGCTGGTGAGGGGTCTAGAGCATCAGTCTTATGAGGAGCAGCTGAGGGAAGTGGGGTTGTTCAGCCTGGAGAAAAGGAGGTTCAGGAGAGACCTGATCACTCTCCACAGCTACCTGAAAGGAGGTTGTAGTGAGCTGGGGGGTCGCTTTCTTCTCTCAGATAACAAATAATAGGACAAGAGGAAATGGCCTCAAATTGCACTGGGGAGGCTTAGATTGGACATTTGGAAAAACTTCCTCACTGAAAGTGTTGTCAAGCCCTGGAACAGGCTGCCCAGTGAAGTGGTGGAATCACCAACCCTGGAGGTATTTAAAAGATGTGTAGATGTGGTGCTGAGGGACACGGTTCAATGGCGGACTTGGCAGTGTTAGGTTAATGGTCAGACTCGTTGATCTTAAAGGTCCTTTCCAACCTAAATGATTCTATGATTCTGTGAATGGCTCTAAAGAGCCTAAAGGACATTTGCTCAGGAAGAAACCAGCTTGTGCTCTGTTCTTACATAGGAAATCATCAATGAGAAGGAGAATGAATGCTCCACAAAGCACAGGCTTGGTGCTAGTGACAATGACTGCCTTCTCAGACCCAGAGAGCAAGACACTGAGGTACCGAAGTGCCTCCCAGGGTGCATTCAGTTTTCTGGCCTCCACTGATATAAGGAGACACCCCAAAGGGCAAACCATCACCCAGGACAAGGAGCTGCCTAAAGGCAGAAGGCAGAGAAGGTGTGTGAGCTCAATCCCTCCCTGGAGCTTAGGAATTAGGGCTGTGTATTCCTCCGCCTCCATTTGCCTTCTCTGTCATGATCTCAGATCAGGCACCCATCAGAGCAGAGGCAGGTAAGGTGCTGTCACAGAGTGCAGCATGTGTGTAAACGGCAGGTGTGTGGTCAGAGCTCTCTCCCAGACAGTGGGACATCTGAGCTAAGTGTTCTCTGCCTAGCGGGACTGTAACACACTCTTCCCACCAGCCTAGTCTGCTCTACTCTTCCTGGCCTGGCATGGTTTAATATGGTATGTCTGTAACATAGATGAAAAGCACCTCTAGCTTCTGCATCTCAGGGGCATAACCCAGATGCCTCCATGGACTACCTGACATGAAGGCTGGGTGCCTGTTTCTGGCAGCAAAGCAGGAGATCTGAACACAAATGCCAACTGTTGTATGGCCTGCACAGCTGCTGAACCCTCAGCTAAGTGTGAAATAGACTCTGGCCCCATATCTGGTTTGTAAGTCTTTCAAATTTTCAGGGGGCTTCAGACATGAAGAAAGTGAGCAGTGCAACACTGTCCCCCTCACAGTGGAAGGAACAGGGGACATACACTGTCCCACATGCAAGTAGTCCTCTGTGAAATGAAAACATTTTAGGGCTGGGTGCTCTACAGGCAGGAGGTGCCACAAGAGGATTATACATGAGAGTGGGAGTCTTTGGAAGTTTTAAGCAATGAACAGCTGAAGAAGTTTCTGTGGAGCATGTGGGAGCCAAGGCTTTTCAAAGACATATGTCAACAGATGGGCAGGCTTTCACTAAAACAACAAAACTCAAATTAATTGAAACAACAAAACTCAATTTCACTGAAACCACAAAAATATTTTTTTAAAAAACAAACCACAAAAGCACTTATTTTCCCTTGCCCACCCACACTTCAATTCTAGGCTTCAGAGCACTGAAAATCCTACCGCAGCTTCCCCTGGAAGAATTTATCTGAATTGTGTGCTTTGTGTACCAAATCAATGTACATCACTCTTGCTGTGACGCAGAAGCACCCAGCAGTCCAAGTGGCCCAGAGAGAAGGAAGACTGTTCTCTAGCCAAGTGTTTCTCTTGGAAGGCGGAGATTGGCATTTCAGCACCTTCACTAGGACCTGTTCAGCTATTTTGCATGAGTCGGGCACTGGATAACATGTACACACAGTCAGGGATCAGGATCAGGACACAGATCTCCTCTTGCCCAGGCAAATGACCATGTAGGTGAGACGTGTGACACCTGCTCCCTGGCCCAGTGAACTCTGAGTTTGTCTTGCCCCACTTCTGTGGGTGAACGTGCACTTCCCTTGCTCCTGAAATAGAAAATAATCTGCTGTTTGGGGCAGTCTCCCAGAGGATGGGATCTCATGACCCTGCAGACAGAGGAAAGACTGGACCTTGATCACCAGCACTGCTGGGTGTGTGCTATAACTGTTGAGCTATTGTTTAACAGGTAAGAAAACAACAAGTCTTCCAGTGGCATTTTCAAAGAAAAGTGGTAGCTGCTACTTTCTGCACCAATCCTGAGAAGTAGCTGAGCTCTTCCAGGAAGACTGGGACGACCTGGTTGTTCCCAGTTGCACTGGCATGTGAGCCAATGTGCAGAGGAAAGTTGAGCTGCCAACTAAATTTAGGTAACGCTAAGGGACAAGCGCCAGCTTAGAGGATCACACCCCGGGATTCAGTGCTTACCATCCCATTTAGATGGTACTCCAGGTGCCTCAGATCTGCACCCAAGGCAAGATCACAGCGAAAGAGAAATGCTGGGTCCTCTATCTGAAGAGATTGAAAGGCTTAAGTAACAACTGTCATGTATGCCTTGCAAGGGGATGGAGAAACCCCATTCTGGGCAAAAAGGGGCTAAGAGCAGAAGTGAAATGGCATTGAACCCACAGGAGGTATTCTTCATGGCAGACCTCACCCAGAGCTCTTGAGGGGCCTAAGCTTGGGCCAGATGATCTTTTTTCTATCCCCTAGGGCTAGTTCCTTTGGCCAAGACAAGGAGACTTTCGTGTTTGTTTTCCTTCTGTGTGCCTCCTGGAGGCAGAACACTACTCTGCACTGGAGATCTGGTTCCCTGGCCATCCATCCACTGTCAGGAAATCCCTGTGCAGGGAGTGGGTCAGAGCCAGGTGAGGAACACACAGGAGAAGTGTGGTTTTAAACACATTGTTTGCTGGCTGCTGTCACAAGGGCTCTGGGTAAGCTGAGGAGCTGCCAACTGGCAGCAGAGGGCAGCTGCATTCTTTCCGTAAGTTTTAAGAAACTAATATTAAGGTACTAATTGATGTGGGCACACTAACAAGGGTAGTTTTTCTGGTGCCTTCAATCTTAACTGCACTGATAATCCACGTATCATGCCTGTGCCTCAGTCCACCCCCCATGCTGAGCCAGCTCAGGGGTCTGAGCAGCCTGCTCTCCCACGCCAGGGCGGCACTGACTGCGCCTGTTCCCTGTCCTTTATTTCTGTGATGTGTTACGAGGCTGCATATCCAAACCGTGATCAGCATATAAAACAGACCTGCACTTATGGAGCAGCATGATGAGTACCATCTACTGATAATTAAACATACAGCACTGCGGAGAGAAAGAGGGAGAGAGGCTGGTTCACCCACCGAGTTAGTGATAGATGGCAAGTGGCATTGGCAGTACGGCTCTTCATGGCTGCCAGCTCCCATGACATTACAGAGTCGTGGCAGCACCGTGCTCATGGGCTGCCAAGGTTTGCTTCTGCTGCAAGGTCGTTTCTTGAAGCTTCACCAAGCAGCATTTCTTCAGGGATGTGCTTCAGGTTGTTTTGACGCTATGCTGTTCTTCACTGCGTTCTTCTGAGGAAAAAAAAATGTTCGCAGGATTAGGGCTTTGTAGAATATAAATGACCATTAATAAATTTTTAGTGTTAATGTAAGTGCTTGTATCAACTGGAAGCTGAATCGCTTAATCAGGCTAGTAGCAATTAACATGGTAATTTTTCTGTACTAGATTCTGCTTGCAGTTTTTACTCAAATAAAAACTCTTTGAAGTTAATTGGAATTTTGATTAAAGGCTCCTGGATCTGGGTCTCTGAATTTGTACTAAGGAAGGTTCAATATTTGCTTTGGTTTTCTGCACATGGAGTTCACTGCTATATATTAGTGTGACTGTACAATTAATCGTAACAAGAACAACTCCAGTAAAGGTTTCTGTAATCTAGTTCTTGATACACTTTAAAAAAGGCCTTTTATCATGGAATGGCTTTTAAAGTAGTGTTAAAACAGGCTGTAATCACTGAAAAATTTAATTGCTTAAATTGTTTGTCTTAATTATTTCTAGTCACTATAAATGGCTTAGTAACATTCACTTAACGGTAATTCAGAACTCAGGATGGGGAGGGAGGGACACATTCTTCCTTCTCACCTTTAGTGTCCGGGTTTTGGTTGTCAATGCAAAAAAAAACCAACCCACAACCCCTACTCAAATTATATTATAAACATTAGCAGAGTGAAAAATAACTGCAGTGTAACAGCTTTAAAAAGTAACATTTTTGTTCAAAGTGTTGCAAACCCCACCACCACCCCGCCCCCAGCAACCTTTGCAAAAAAAACCTGACCAGGCTGTGATGAGACACTTGGTAGCTTTTTCTGAAAAGTAAAATGAGGCACAAGCAGCATGTTCTGGTACTGAAAGCACTCGAAGGACCAGGGCAGCGCTGTGGCTGTAGCAGCCCTGACTCATGCAGGTTTCACTGCAGCCGGTCATACCACGTGAGAATAGAGCCCCCATGAAGGGAGGAGGACTTGCACGGAAAAATGGCCCAGCAAATGAAGAACACATTTCTGTTATGTTATGGGATTTGCCTGGAACTTTGCTACATGCTGATGTCATCCTGTGGACAAATTTCATCCTTCCGGGCAAAGGAGTGCCATTTCTCAAAAGCTGCGACATAACTGATGCAAATATTGCTTAAACTTCACTTAGGTCAGTTGTTGGTGTGAGAAAAAGGAAAAGCAGAAAGAAGGGAATAATTGTGCAGACATTCCACTGATGGTATCAAGCATGTGAGTTCTTGTTGTATATCTCTGTTTATAACATTATAGCTTGTGATCAAAATGCAGGTTGATTTGTTTTGAGAACTCCTTTAGTATTCATTAACAAAGTTCCTTTCATTCTAAAAAAAAAAAAAATATATATATATATAACCTTGACCTTAAAAAGACACAAGTTGTAAATATTCTATACTAAGAAATGCAACAGTTCATCAATGATGGATTCATCTGCAAGTTTGTTGTTACTATGGGGTTTATTTTTAAATTTTATTTTATCCTGAGGCTGTCAATAACTGGATTCAAGTGCAAGAAAAGGGATCACAAACAGGTCTCTGCAATTCAGAGAAATGTCCTGATCTTCTTTTGTCTCTACTTTTTCTGAAGGTCTTAATTTTGAGAAACAAAGTAAATTTTATCTCAGATGTTTTTTTCTATTCCCTCCAAAACATAGAAGCATAATATGAGAAACGAACAATTAAATAGAAGATCAAAGATTATTATTTTGCAACACAGTACCAAAAGCTTGAATATTCAATGGCTATGTTGTTCCAGAGCCAAAACTACGTTACAAACAGCTAGGTCTGTTTAATGGTTAGCCCAACGGTCACAATTCCCAACAGTGAACTTTGGGTTCTTAAATGGCTGCAGCAAGAACAAGGACCCTGCCAGCTACTGCATCCATAGGTATGGATCAAGGACAGTGTGTGAAAATGAACGCTTTCAAACTAAATGACTAACATGAACTCGCTCTCACTGTAGACTTCCTTTTGTACATTTGCCATTTGTACCGTGAGGTTCATCCCGTCTCAGACACTGCCTACGAGCAGCATCCAGTGACACGCAGTCACAGTGGAGGAGCAGCTGACCACACCTGGGGGAAGAAAGGTCACTATGCATGTAGAAAAAAGTCCCTGCTCTGGTGAAAATACATCCTTAGGGGTCTTTATAAAAACACTGTTGTTTAATGCAGCGGTCGAGAAGCAAAAGTGTGCTTCTGCGTACCCGACTGGTGCGCCAAGGAGCCTGGACACCTCGGTGCTGAAGGCCTGCCTGCCATGCTCCTGTTGTCTTGTGCCTTACCCAAGCAAGCCTTGGCCACCTTGAAGAGGCGGCCTGAGCTCCTGCCTGCTTCAAGATGTCCAATAGCTCCCTGCGTGTGCTGCGTCCGTAGCGCCCCGCAGCGCCGCGCAGTGAGGCCCGAGGCGGGTTCCCGGGGCAGAGGAGCCGCCGGGGCAGAGGAGCCGCCGGGGCTTTCCGCAGCACCGGCCCGTGCCGCCTGCCTCCACATTCGGTCGCCTGCTGGTTGCCCACCCGCCGCCGAGGACACGCGGTGGGCAGGGCCGCTCCTCGTAAATACCAGCGCTTTGCGGCGGCTGCAAACCGGGCTGCCGCCGGGCAAACGCCACGGTGCTGCCAACCGACGGCCCTCTCCCCGCGGAGAGCGAGGCTGCCGGCGGGGCGAGGCGGTGAGGCGGGGAGCGGGGGCAGAGGCGGGGCGGCGGGAGCGGCCCCTCAGGCGGTTCCCGCCCAAAGCCGCGCCCCCCCCCGCGCGCGCCGGGGAAAACGTTGCGCAGGTTCTAAAGCGGGGCGGGGGAGGGGGCGCGGCCGCGCGCGAGGGGGCGTGTGAGGGGGAGCGGCGGGTAACGGCCGCCACCGCCGCGGGAGGCTGCCCGCTCCCCGCTCCCCGCCCTCCCCCTGTCGCGGGGCCGCCGGTGGCCGGCGCCAGCGCCGCTGTCCCGCCCGCCGCATGGAGCTGTCGGCCATCGGGGAGCAGGTGTTCGCGGTGGAGAGCATCCGCAAGAAGCGCGTGCGGAAGGTGGGCTGCGGCGGGGCGGGGCGGGCCCCGCCAGGGGGGGGGCTGCGCGCCGGGACACCCCCCACACCCTCGCCCGCCCCTCCTGGCTCGCAGGAGCGCGGCGGGTAACGGGCAGCGCCCGGCGGCACCGGCACCTGCCCGGGGCCTGCGGGGGCGGCTGGCGGGGCGTTGCTGCGGGGCTCCGTTTCTGCAAAGCCGGCTCTGGTGACAACAGACCGGCCAGCCCCGATCCGGAGAGGGCTGGGAGAGACCTGGCGGCCACCTCGGGGACTCGGTGTCCCCCGGCGGCGGGCCCGGTCTCCCCACAGAGCAGTAGGAGGATTAACCCCTAAGCACGCGGCACGTGCTTCTCCACTGGGAAGTTCCTTAGCGGGCAGTGTTTTCAACGTCGGGAAGGTGGTGAGCCCCCCATGAGGAAAACAAACCCGGCTCTCTAGCTCAAGCAGCCGAGTGCTTTGCTTGCTTTGGTGTCCTGTAACGGTATCTGCAGCAGCGAGAGTGGCACTTCGTGGAGGGGTGGTCATCCTGCACAGACGAAGGCCTCTGGCCGTGCTTTGGGAAGTGCTGAACAAGCCCCTCAATGTAATATTAACGATTTTAATAGTTGTGTGCATTGCTCATGGAGCCCTTGGGCATGGTTTCCAATTACTACGCTTTTTTTTTCTTTCTAAATCTTGTACTTAGAGGGAACAAATAAAAGGGTGACTGAACTTCATCTGTGAGCCGCTGTTTGCTTGCGTCAAAAGGTTGAGTGACTGTGATGGATGGAACTATGTTTGAGTAAAGCGTATAGCAACTGGAAAGGAACATGCCAAAGAGATGCTTTGTAGGTCTGAAATACTGTATTTCTTCTCTCTGCTTAAAAAAAATTTCCCCTGGCACTTGCTCCTGGCATCCATCTCCTCCTTGTGTTTATATGTGCTGACTTCTTGTAGGATTGCTTGTAAATACAGAAGTGGTTGCAGTCTTCCTCTCTGGTTGGCTTTTGGGGTGCTACCTGCTAGGCTTCTGCAAAGGTATGATCCCAAACTGATAGTGGTTCAAGCAGGCTTAAATACCCCTGTGTGCCCACCTGCTGGGGAAAAAAGTAGAGTACCTGTAATTGAATGAGGAAGTGGCTTTGTTTTGAAAATAAAGTGATGGGAAGTGAGCTTTTCAGTTGCAGAGTTTTGTCCTGTTGATTGGTTACATCTCTTACTGTAGCCCATATTTGGTTGCAGGGTTAACCTGTTTTCTTCTTCCTTTTCCTGCCTTTAGGGTAAAGTAGAATACCTGGTGAAGTGGAAAGGATGGCCCCCAAAGTAAGTTGTGTTTTACTTGTCTTTTTAACATTCAGTAATAGCTTACACTGTATTTCTGCAACTAAGTGTCTCATTATTGACAGGTAACCTCTCGTGCCTCATTCCAGCAATGATAAACAGAAACAGAGAGCCACAAACCAAAATCAAATCTTATTTCTGGATTGGCAGCTGAGGGATACAAACTATGTGCCAGTCTGTTCTGGCTGGGTTTTGCCACCACTGAAATGTCCCACTGAGATGCTTTCTAGACACAAATGTTTTAAAATTCGTTATGAGTTCAAGAGGGAACCCTGATTCTTCTGAATTTGGAATGGCTCCTGCTTTTCTGAGCCAGCACCAAGAGAACCCCGCTTTATTTTTAGAGCTCTGTGCAGTCTTTTGAAATAGAATACAAGTTGATGGTCTTGTCTTGTCCGCCTGCTTCCTCTCTGCAATTCACAAACAGAAGTGGGCAACATTTCATCTTTACTGGCTGTAGCCAGATGCAGGTGATCTTTGCCCCTTGAAAATGACTGCCATACCTTCATTTCCTTGTCTGAAACATTCTGTTATTTGGAGCGCCTTTTGCTTTGATTGCTATGTTGCAAAAAGGGGAAAAAAAAAAAAAAAAAAGTCTTTTTGCAGCATTGCTGTAAACATCTGCTGTGTTTACAGATACTTCGCTTATTAAAATGGAGCTGCCTTGAAGAAAAGTGATTGCTCTGAGACTAAACAGTCTGTAGAATGCTTTGAGATTAGAAGGATTAGGTAACTGGAGAATATTACTATGTTAGCTAGCAGTCTGGTAAAACAGCCTCCTGGCCAGTCCATATGGGGCCATCTTTGCTTTTCTGTTTGTAACTGGGGGTGTGTATACACACGGTGTGTGTGGGTACAACTGCAGTACACACACAGCTGCATTGCACTGTAGCTAAGCAAAAGGAGCTGTTTCTACGGGTTCCTCCTTGCAGCCCCAAAGCAGGGCCCACTAGGATGGTCCTGACAGCTTGTACCTGATGCCCAGGAAGTTGGAATATGTTCCTGTGTGCCAGATCTTCATGCCTAATCCTTGTGCTGACAGGGTGTGTGTGAATAGAAGCCGCTTCCCCTCTATGGTGGTGATGGGAGAGGGTGACTCTGTTCTTGATGCTAAGTTTTGCTGTCAAAGCGTCACCTTGCATGCGTGTTGAGCACCAGTTGCCACGTCGTGTGGGTCAGTTCTTGGACTGCTTCAGCCTTTTAAGTAGCCAAGCCTAATTTAATTGCTGGTAGAGGTTGGGAAATGTTTTTGTAGTCTGTGAGACACCACCCCCTTTTGGCCAGAATACTGATGTTTATCCCATTCCCCCTCCAACAAACACATCAAGGTTCTTCTCTGGTAAAGTCACTTGCCAAGAAGGTGGGTTGAGGCGTTGTGTAATTTTTCCATGGACAGAGCAGCCCTTATTCTTACTGCTGCCTTTCCTTGCCCTGTGCCTTGGAACTCGGGGGCAGCCAGAAGCTCTCTTTTTGGGAATTAAATGTACACAGTTCTGCCGAGGGAGCAAAGGGATGTCAGGGTTCCCTTCTTCTGATGCTGTGACACATCCGAAAACCTCCTCTCTTTCCCCAAACTCCAAATCTGAAGAGCACTGATTTTTTAATTTTTTTTTTTCCTACCTCCCTCCATTTTAACTGTTCACTCAGTGGTTTGAGTGCTTAAAACCAAGATGCTTTGAGAACTGCCGTCACTTTCATACTGCTAGCAGTCTCTGTTCCTTGTTTCTAAACATACACATGCCTGTGATGGCATGCAGCACCACAAGCTGTTTGCATCTTGTCTTCCAACATACTCTGTTTCCTCATCCCACTTTGTGTTTCTCTTCATTCCCCTCCCCAATCTTGTCGCATTGCTATTTGTAATCTCTATACCAGTTATCCTGTCATTCCCGTTGGAGACTTCATGGAAGGGGATAAGGAGAGGTCAGTAGTTTGCTGCTTTCCCACGTAAATGAGATTTCACTTTTTTTTTTTTTCCTTTTTAATAAAATATTCTAGTTAATGGCTGGCATTTCAGATTTCTAGATTGTACTGCTGGAATCAGGGAATGGAGGAGTTACAATCTGATTCCAGCTACAAGCTTGTTTACAACTTGTGTTAGAGTTAAGAGGGGAGGGGGAAGAGGAGGAGTAGAAGGAGGGGGAAGGAAGATCATATGATCAATGTTTTCCAGAGTGGCTGCTTGCTGCAGCTCTGCTGCAGCCTGGGCTGTGTGTACCCGTATATATAGCTCTGTGTGTGCGCGCGTGCGTGGCAAACTGAACCGTGGGTTTTTTTTTTTTTTTATATGCAGTGTTTTGCCACTGCAGCAAAGCCAGAAACTGAGCTGCAGAGAAAAAGGCAACACCCACCAGTTTTTTTTTCTAAAAGCAAATCCCCGTTCTTCCGCTGCTCATGAAAAGCAATGTGATGTCTTTTTCCCTCTCTTGTGTTATTAATTTTCTTAAATTTGTAGAATGAGTGCCAGAATCTCTGCAGCTGGGAGGAAACCTTCCTCTGCTCTAACAGCATCTTGGCTTTGACAGCTCACAGTCAGGTTGCTGCAGGAGTCTTGAGCAAAGGAGAGAGGGAGGGATCGGCCGGTTATGAAGACACGTCTGTTCTTAACTCTGCTGTACAGTACACCTTGGTGTATCTGAATTTCTTATTTTTGCTTCTCCCTCCTCTAAAAGAATTACGCTTTTATTTCTAGGCCCGTACTCCAGGAATGCTGCTATATTTCAATACCTTTATTCTGTTTAATGAAGAAAGTGAAAAGCATTCCCAAACGACCTCCCCTGTGTATATGTATGCATGTATCCCTAGCCCTCGTGCAGCCACTGCTTCGTTCAGAAATGTAAACATCCTAAAATGCTTTCCCCCTGTTGAGGGGGTCACTACACCCTAGTGCACCTGCATGTGGCTCCTCCGTAGGGGCTGGGAGGGGCTCTGCCTCCAGGCCCTGGACTTCACATTCCAGGAAAATTAATGTTCTGAGGCATTTGAGGTTTCAGACTTGCTTTCTTGCCTTTGAGTTTGTATGGTAGAGACATGGCACCCACCTTTTCTGGGCAAACATGACCCCTTAAAAGCAAACATGCAATGAGGACCACCTTGTGATCCTTTCACCTTTCACAGTGGGAGTTTTTTGGCTGCTTCTCCCTGGTATTAAGTGCAGCTGTGCCCTTTGGAAGCTGTTTTTGGTGTTGCCTGCTGGGTAGTTTCAGTCCTTTCCTGAGCATCTGACTCCTGTCACAGCTGTCTGGCAATTAAAGAGGGAGATGGGGCAGTGAGTGACACTGTTCACAGGCTACTTTGATAATGTCAAGTTTATGTTGAATAGTTTTGGTAGCCCTTACCACACTGCAGATGAGTTCCTCCTGCACTGGTACAGAAATACTGATGACCTCTGCTAGATAGAAATAACCTGCAGGGGGAGTCAAGCAAGAGGAGGAGCAGTTGGAAAGTTGCCATCAGCTTGCCTCAGGGCCCAGGTCTAAACATGTTCAGTTGAATGGCATCAGTGGAGAAAAATTAAACTCTTCTTAAAGGAATACTTTCAGCTCCAGTGATTAGAGGTAATTAATAATGCAGATGAGAAAGCGTACTTACTCTTTGAGCACTCTAAATTAAGAGAGACCTATTTTTCAGAAAGCTGTATCAAATCACATGTCATTGTTCCATGGGGTTTGTTGGATTCGAGGGAGTGCTGCAGATGAGACCTGTTTAGGCATTGACTTAAAATCAGTTTGCATCTGCACAGGCTTTGCAAACAGCGTGGAAGGGGAGGAAAGTTCTCCTGCAAAGAGTTGCTTGACGCTTGGCCCTGCCTGTTTTGGGAAGGGGAGGTGGTGTCTGTGGGAATTTGGGGAGGGAATGGCTGGGATTCCTCAGAGCTCTCCAAATGTTGTGGCAGGCTTCACTGACCCTTGTGAAGACAGTATCCAGGGCTGCGGCATACTGGTAACAGGCTTGCAGAGAGAATGTTTCATTAAATTATTGTTTACTTTATATTCCTTATGTTTTTCTTCAGATACAGCACATGGGAGCCAGAGGATCATATCTTGGACCCTCGCCTTGTAGTGGCTTACGAAGAAAAGTAAGAGTGCATGTTCTTTCTCTCCTTGGACACAGGAAAAGGAAATAGTGTCTTTATTTCATACTGTGCATAAAGTGCCCCAGTTGTCCCTACTTCAGTCTAAGATGAGATGTATAGTAATGAATCCTGTTTAATCTCTGTACCTTGGTGTTGGCTGAGGTGGACAAGACAGGGTTAAAGCAGCTTTGATTGGCACTGATCAGGAAATGAGGCCAAGAACAAGCAGCACTGAGCCAAAGAGCAATGGTCTTAGGTTTTAATCAGCTCCAGGGCAGGACTGGAGTAATATGAGGTGTAAGTTTCTCTAGCCCATCCTTGATCAGCTGAGTCAGAGAAATTGCCTTATTGCAAGGCTTTTGCTCTTAAAAGAAGCAATTCTGGGATGTTTTTGAAGCCCGCACTGGTCACCATTGGCTTTTAATGAGGGAGCTGTGCTGTGAAAGGTAGAAGTCCTGACTAGGTTTTGTGCTGTGGTATTCAGTACTTGTTTTAATTTGTGTTCCTCTTTCACAGGGAAGAGAGAGACCGTGCATCGGGGTACAGGAAAAGAGGTCCCAAACCAAAGCGCCTCCTACTGCAGGTAACCTCTTGCTCTTCTGTATATTTCTAACTCATTAGCTGCTGTGCTGCTCCTCTGCTCAACAGGGAGGTGGAAACTGTCGGTTTCCCCTTCATAGGTAACAAACTACCACAACAACCTGAAATCAGTGGGTAGGCAGATAGTTTTAACCTGTTAGCTGAAAATCCAGCTAATGTCTTTAAAAAGACAAAATAAAACAAAAAAAACCCCAAACAAACAAACACCTTTTGCTCTCTGAACTAGGGTTTTATAAACTTTGAGCTTAGGTGGTTGCAGGTTACCTGCTTGGCATGCTCTTTTAATTTCATGTTGAGCTTGGAGTTTCCATAATGTTAAAGGTAGCCACTAGTTGGAAGTGAAGTTCCAACATGCTTTGACTGTTGCCAAGCAAAGCAGCCAATCCTAGGAACCACATATTAGGAAGACTTTAGGTGGCAGTTAAGAGGTGAGAGAAACAATGTTGTAGAAGCAGCACAACTTACCATAGCTCATCTAGGTGTTCAGGGACTGAACAAAGAATACTTTTCTGGCTCCTGAGTGGGAGTCCTGACTGTATTACCAGATTTCCACTCTAACCCTTGCTGTCTTGGCAGCGACTATATGGCATGGACTTAAGGAGTGCCCACAAGGGAAAGGAGAAGCTCTGTTTCTCTCTTGCACGGAGGTTTGGAGGAGGAGACAGTAGCTTGCCAGGGGCCAAGCCAGGGCAGGCAGAGTTCTCAGAGAAGACTGGGGGAGCGGTCCTGCCATTCTCTCTCCGGAAGCAGCGCAAAAACCAGAAGTATCTGCGGCTGTCAAGGAAGAAGTTCCCTCGCATGGCGAGCCTGGAGAGCCGAAACTGCAGGCATGAATTCTTCCTGAATGATGCAGTGGGCCTAGAGGCCAGGCAGGGCTCTGAGGACTGGGAGGCCATGCAGCACACCAGCAAAGAAGGTAAGGCCAGACACCCCTTGGCTGTGAAGTTCTGGGGCATGAGAAGGATGCTCTGCATGCTTCCTCCTCTTGCCTCATCCTGGGATTGTGGGTTCAGTCAGGTCCTCAGAGCAGCTCTTACTGGTTCACATTGGTGGCCCTCTTGTCTGCAAGTTCCTTTCTTGCTTGGATGAGTGGCACAGATTAATCTGCTTTTTTGGTGCTGTTGCGCCTCTGTAGTCTCGTATCAGTGACACTCCTCTCAGTGTTAGAAAAGACGCAGAAGATACTGCAGGTTACTCCCTTCTTACGGTTTCCTCCCAGCAGAGGTGACATGCAGGTGTGAGTGATGAACTCTGCCTTGGTCTACATATCCAAACATGTTCAGCCTCCTGCTCTGTGAAAAGGAGCTTGGCTGGCAGTGGACAAGCTCGGACACCAGCACTCCTCTAGTAGAGCCGCTCTGAGGAGCATGCAGGAATGCTGCTAGGAACCTATAGCGCATTCCTCTGCCCCCTCCTTCCCTTTCCTCTCCACACCCCATGTCCTCTAAAGTCTCTTGCTATAGAGCTATATGAGAGAGGGATGAGAGAGGTGGAAGTGAGGCTGGTAGCTGATCCCACTGAGTAGGCAGCATGAGTGTAGGCAGGAGGTGTCCGAGTACATTTGGCATTTTGGAGAGGGATGCCGGCATCTTGTGCAGGAGGGCTGTGGGATGTGCGTGTTGCTCTGAGTTACCAGGGCAACTCTATCCCTGCATTATTAGAGCTTCTGAAGGCGTAGCTTTCCTGAGGAGTGGAAAACGAGGGCTTGTGCTGCTTGTAGTAGCTAAGGGAATCCTGTTACTCCTTGCTAGGAGTAGCTGTTAGCCAGCTGGATTAGGCAGGATTTTGGGGAGGGGGCTGTATTCTGGGAATGAATGATAGCCCCTCCTTTCTGAGAGGGACTCAAACAGCACCCAGAATCCAGGGAGGCATCAATGGAGGTAGCACAGAGGAACCCAATGTTACATCCTGGCAGGGGGCAAATGTGTAGGGCTGCTCCCCCGAGAAGGGCTGGGCTATAAAGCATTTGAGGATTGGGAGATTGAACAGCAGTACAGAAGTGTAAAGCAGTTTTGGGGTTTTTTCTTCCACTTAACACACATCCTGCATGGAATTCCAGTTATTGTTGGGGGGTATTGGATTCTTTCTGAGATGAAAGTAGGCACCCCAGGAATTTGAGACAGAGAGCAGGAAGTACACTCTTAAGGGCCGGTTGTTCCTTGCCCGGGTTGAGACGACAAGTTATATAGCATAGGTACAGTGGTAGGGAGAGAACATGTTTTCCTTCCTCTCTCTGTGTATTTTGTGACTGCCTCTGGGGATTGGGGGGAAGTAAGGCTTTGGGTGGCAGAGGGACTGATGCTTATTCTTACAGTGAGAAAGTGCAGGGATGCTTGTTGTTCTGGTATGGAGCTATCCAGGAGCAAAGGAAGGATATGAGAAAGGGAGAGCAGCCTTTCCATGAAGAAGTATTGATGGATTTTTGAGAGAATTGCACCCAGGCTGCATTGCAGGTGCAGTACAAGGAAGACCCTCCATTTTGGACCCCTTTGACTCCAATAGGAATATCTGAAGAGTGTGTGTAAGAGCGTGAGATTTTTTGACTGTTCAGCAGGACAGGGCATGGCATTTACAGACAGGTGAGCTCGTACTTAGATAAGTGCGCTTTGCTAACACAGAGCCAAATTAGGGGCTAAGATGCAGTGAGAAATACCAGGGAATTGTGGATGGTTAGATGAGCTGTGTGGTGTTACAAGGTGTTTTGGCCTCTGTGTAGGCTGCTTAGATGGTGGTGTGTGTCTGGACATATTTGCTACTCTTATTTTCCCTTAATATTTTGCAGTGATCCTCCATTTTCCCTTAGCCCCTGAGGGGAGGGCTTGCCCATGCTCTTTCTTGCCTTGTACATGCAGATTCTGTACAGGCTGATTTAATCTACCATTTGTCAGAAAGGAAGCCCCTTTTCCGTTCTTCCCTTCTCCCTCTCTCTCTCTCTCTCTCTCTCTAACATGCTCTTATCTGCCTCTCCTTCTGCAGCAGATGTGGATGGCAGTCTCCCTTGGATTCCCACTGTGCCCCCCAGCGAAGTGACAGTGACAGACATCACGGCAAACTCCATTACCGTCACTTTCAGAGAAGCACAAGTGGCTGAGGGCTTCTTCCGAGACCGGAGTGTGCAGTTCTGAACCTCTGTTTTCAGTGCTCCCCAAAACCAGTACATTTAGGGTGGGGCTAGGGAAGGGTTATTTTATCCCTTTAGGAAAAAACCCCACAATCCCACATGTCTCCTCTTAAAATGTTTACACAGATTTTTTTTTTCCCCTCCTTTTTCCCCTTTCAGATACGCAAAAAAGGGCAGTGTAGGGGGTCTGTGTTTGTCATTGCTTTGTCCATCTGAAAAACTGACAGCCCTTTCCCTGGCAAAGACTCCCCTCCTAGATGTGAAAGCAGCAAGCTGAACAATTCGCCTTTTATCCTGCTAAGTGGCGGCAGCTGCATTTGTGGGGAGAGGGCATGTGGAGGTGGAAAGAGAGCTGGATTTCTAGCCTGCTGCCGCCTTCTGCAATTGATATCCCTTGGATAAAGATACTTCTCTATATGTTACGCTTCCCACCTTCCTCCTCCCTCTCTTCCTGCAGCAGTAAGAGGTGATGGATCTAACCTATGTAGATAACTCCAGCCTGTTAGGACTTTCTCCAGTGCCGTTTTCCCTGTGGCCTGCTGTCAGGACTTCAGAACCATATTTGCCTGTCTGTGGTAAGTCCGTCTTTGCAGCATGGGTCCATGTAGACAGCAGAGGTTTCTCCCTTTGATTGTTGATCATGCGGAAAGACTGAAATGCATTTCTGAAATCTAGATTGGCGACATAAATTCAATTTGCCCTCATTAAAAGCTCAGAAACACAGCGCAGTCGAGACATACCATTCTGTGTATGCTAAACAGGATTTCCAGGCTCGGCTCTGCTGCGTGAGGAATGTGTTATGGAAAGTGGGGTGTTCTTACCCTTTGCCAAATTCAGTATTAATAACAAATGCTGCCCTGAATCTGTGGTAATAAGTTAGTTGAAAACTAACTCCTCTCCCCTGGGAGGAGGGGCTAATAGGACAACTGAAGCATTGCCTGACGCTGCAGAGATATCCAAGATACTGGCACAGGTCCAAGACACAGGAATTGGACAGAACTGAGCTAGAAATGGACCTTGATTAGCAGCAAATTCTGTTCTTGGATCCCATTGAGAGATCCAAGATAAACAACATGTGGGGAAGGCATGTATTAGATTTGAGGAGGGGGGGAAAAATAATCCTAATTCTTAGCAATGAAAATTCTTGGACTGTACTGCCTACTGATACTCTTCCATGACTCCAGTCTCCTCACAGTGTCTGTGATCCTGTAGTACTTTACTGATGGAAACTTCCCCTTGGAAGACTTTAAAACTCTTTGCCAAGGAAAGTGGTCTGCATTTCAATAGACCCTGCCTGATCTTGCACTTAAAAATGCCTTGTGCTGCACTGCCTGTGACACTTTGAGGTTTTTGAAGAATTGCTGTATTTTGAGTTGGTAGTTTAACACAGCATCTTTTCTTGCACATGCATGTTCTCTTCCATTTTTTTAAAGTGAATTTTATTTAAATAACTTGAATTTTAAAATATAGATCTTTTCCTATGGAAAGCTGGAAAAGTAAGCTAGAGTCTAAGGTGGGAGCTGTAGGACAGAGTGCCACAGGGTAACATTGGCTACTGTCATGATTACTGTCCTTAAATCCTTTGTTTCCTCTCCCTGCCCCACCTGAAGCATCTCTTATCTGCTGTATTTATTCTAAATGAAGCTATGAGCCTTCTGAGCTCTAACATAAAGACACCAGTGGAAATCCTCAGTGTGTTCCTTTGAAAGGCTTGGCTGTTGGCCTGCAGAATTTGGGAGCTCTGGGGCTTCTGGTCCTCCAGATATCTAATTTTGCATAATTCTTGGACTGCCCCTGTGGTTTTTATTCAAAGCAGGTTTTACCTCAGATAGGATATGGCAGCTCAGGGTGGACTTTGGATTTCCCTTTCCATCTCAGAGCTATTTGAGCAGACCTGTTTTCCACTGTCTCACAGCAGTTTCAGGACCACTGGGAAGATCTTGAATTTCTGGACTAACCTTTTGTCTCTCAAAGAAGTGACATGAGAGTTTTATTCTGGAGAAATCTGAGAGAGTGAGAAGTGGAAGTGGGGGTGAGGGGCAGAATTATATGGTGGGAGGAAGAGTGGGTGGGAAAGAAGCTTGCAATAGTTAGCAAGGGCAAATTGATGAGGTAAGCATACAGGCTCAGGATGTTTGTTGAACGTGGGTGTCCAGAGCAAGGCTTCTGTATCTGGAGTTGCACCCTCTTTTGCAGGATGTGGGGTCAGATGATGTTGTAGTCACCCCCTCATGCCCACACACTCCACTCCCTCTTCTGACACCTGCCAAATGTTCTTGAATACCTGCATCTGTCTTTTGTTGTGACTAGTGGACACATCACATGGCTGAGTCCACTCTTGAAGGCTGTAGCAGGTCAGGTAGTTATGGCTGCAGAAGCATAATATTTTAGCTTATTTTTAATAAAGTCTTGAACTCCAGCTCATCCTGCTAAATTTTGGCATTTATAGGATTTGGCTTCTTTAATGCAGCTACGCTGCGTTTGTCCAGTCTTCATCTTCATGTACAAATACACCAAAAAGGCTTCCTATTTGCTAAGGTTCCTGGCTTTGGCTGACATTGGAAGCAATACCAATCCTGCAGCAGGAAAGAGCTTGTCCTAATAAACTGGATTTCCATCCTCTGCTTTTCTCTCCACTCACCAGCTGAGCCTTCTCAATGTTTTGTTTTGGCATTTCTCTTTAAACTCTTTTCTTCCTCTTGCAGTGGACTTTTCAAAGATGTGTGGTGGTCTTTCAAAGAGGATCCACCCACAGCTTCATATCGTAATCATTTTTTGGAACAGGCTAGCTTGTCTCTGCTGGTGACTTATCATCTCGCTACTCAAAGTGTTGAACAAAGTACCTGGCTACCATCCTGCTTTGTATAGAAGTCAATGAGGAGTTAGCCCTTATCGGGTTAAGATGCAACAAGTTGCATATGTGTGGGTTTGGTTTGTGTGTGTGAGGAGTTTGCGGCAGGAAACTATGAAGTTACTGTGTTGGGGTGGACTTTTTTGACATTCATGAACTCTTACTTATCTTAAAGAACTTCTTGAGAAGGTTTCTCTCCTGATCTTTTAAAAATACGGCTCTGTTCCATATTGTCTTGTGACATATCATTGTAATCTTCCTTGGTAGAGCTGGTCTTCAGGGACTTTAAAATTAGCTTTATTTCAGCAGGTGTAGAGATGTACGGGGATTTTACTTGTGATGGCAAGAGAGGCTGTGTGGGTTTACTTGTCTCTTCTCCCCAGTACTGTCCATCTGCCCGTTCAACCCGAAATCTGAAAACTGAATTGGGACCTCTTGGGCTAACATACCATGAAGATTGGATGCTGTGCTCATAGCTTCATTAAGCATTCCGTTTGATGAGAAAAGCCAGAATAGCACCCAGCTGAAGCTGATTTTAATAATTCTATTTGAAGCACAAGCTGAGAATAGAACTGGGCTAACTCTCCCATACCTCGTTTGGCTCCGTGGCTGTAAACAAGAAAAACAAACTTCAGCCAGTGGAAATTACCAAACTGTACACAAGAAACAAACTTCTTGAAGAAGAACTGTTCTAATAGTCATCTTTAGAACTTTTTCCATGTGAGAATTTACCAGCCACATTTGAGGGACAGAAGTTATTTTATAGCTCTCACAGTGAACTCACTGTATATGTGACAGAACTGAAGGGCTTCATGAGATTGGAAAAACCTTAATGTTAACACTGTGCTTAAAAAAAAAAAAAGACAGCCTCTGTCCCTGGATGGTTATAAACCAGATGCTATTGCTCTGATATATAAGTGATGCCTTGGAACAGCAAGTTTTAACACATAAATAGTGGCATTAAGTAGCCTCGTGGCTCCTGCATGCTCCTTATTGTCTTGCATTTGCTTGGGGCCCTTCTGCTTGTGAAGTCAGACCAAGGTGGTTTGGTTTTGTTTTGTTTTGTTTTCAAGCAAAGCCAGGATATTATTGTGAGAACACCCGAAAGCAGTTCCATTTGCCAAAATAAGCCCAAATTTGTTAGTGAATTGACCTTTGCTTATGTTGGAGCCTCAAACAGAAAGAAGCTTATTGAGAAATGAATGGCTTTTTCTTTGTTAGTGTTGTGAAACTGTCCAGAATTGTTCTTCTGGTGTTTTGTGACTGAATGTATAAAATTGTTTGTTCACCTCACAGGGGGCCCTTTGCCCCAGTACTGTTTCCTGCTGTATGCCAGCTAGTGCTGTTTGATGGCTTCACTGGAATAGAGAAGAGAGGCCTCACACAGGTCCAAAAATAGGCAGGGTAGCTCATGCAAGACCCTTGGTGGTAGCCACAACAGAGGCTGGGGTACGGAAGACAGCAGCGAGGGCTGTTAGCCACATCCATTTATCTGAGCAAAGCTAAATCTGCCACCACCTCTCCACCCCTTCCTCTCCTCTCAAGCTTTTAAGTTTGTGCTTTCTGAAGTAGGGAAAGTGCAAAACCGTGCTTTTCTAAAGCTAATTGATATCCACCTGTCTTGATAGGACAAGAGGAAATGGCCTCAAGTTGCACCAGGGGAGGTTTAGATTAGATGTTAGGAAAAATTTCCTCACCAAAAGGGTTGTTAAGCCCTGGAACAGGCTGCCCAGGGAACTGGTAGAATCATCATCCCTAAAGGTATTTAATAGATATGTAGATGTGATGCTGAGGGACATGGTTTAGTGGTGACCTGGCAGTGCTGGCTTAATGGTTGGACTTTATGATCTTAAAGGTCTCTTCCAACCATAACGGTTTTTTGATTCTATGATTCTGTTCCTCCCTTACCTGCAGCCTAGGAAGAAGAGGACAGTGGGCCTTTCTAGGAGAATAGCAGGGGTAGCTGCTTGTCAGGCAAGGAGTTGCCTCAGAGTTGCTCTTGCTGGGTGGTTGAGGACAGGCCTTTGGGTGAGCTGGCAGCTGAGAGAGAAGGCGTGCTAGAAGTGCAAAGAACTTGTAGTGAAGCTGACCTTCTTGCATCAGTGGGTGGATGCCCCTTGGAGTTCTGAGTGGGCCCTGTGGAGAGGAGATGGTCAGTGCTGCATTTATATATCTGTTTTACCATTTGGGAAAGCAAGGGTGAAGTGCATGTTACCACCTTGCATAGGGTAAATTCTACATGGGAATGTATAGCCATGGCACATACAGGTAAGGGGAATACTTCTGCCATGCTTGTTGTAAAATGGTTTTCCCCAAGGGCATGGAAAACTTGTCGTGGGACAATAGCTTATGGTCAAGAGACCATGTTGTCCTCTACCCGCTGAACTTACTGTTCTTGCAGAGAAGGCATGAACCTTCTGGGTGTCAAACCACCTGGATTCCACCCAAGCAGCTGGTCAAGATGGGAAAGCTTCCAAAACAGTCCCAGGACATAGGGAAGAAGAGAGAAGCAATCACTTAAAATTTAATTCAGACTTTTCAAATCCTTTCCCGTAACAAGCGCTTCCTGGAGTGATGACCCCTTTTTCTGTTCTACCTCTCTTTCCCTTGCACCCTTGATTTCTGAAAGTACAGTGGCTTAGAGGGAGCAGGCAGGAGATGATCCCTGGTTAACTGGGAGTTGTAGAGGAGCAGAGCTCAGTGGGAGCACGTAATGGCTGATATGGGGGCAATGGATTGCTCCCAGGTTGAGAGGAGGTAGGATCTTTGCTGCTGAGAGAGTTTCCACTTGCTGTGGGCTGCTCTGCAAAGATGCTTGGGGCTCTTGTCTGAGAGTGCCAGTCAGCCATTGAAGGGAGAGCTCATCAGACCATTTGGAACCTCTATCACAGCTTATCTTGTTACTGGGGTAGCAGAGATTTGACTGGGATGGGTATTTTGGAGAAGGAGGTGGAGAGCCTTTTTTATTATTATTTTTTAACCAGAAAATGTAGTGTCAGCACAAAGAAGCTTTTTTGCCAATCTGTCAAAATCTTAAGCAGCTTTTTTTTTTTTTTTGCTTTCAAGTCTGAAGTATGTTTTGAAGCACTTTGGAAATGCAAAGCACTAGGAGTGCTAAGTACTCCTGATCGTCTGTCTAAAAGTGGCATTTGAAAAGCAAAATAGGTATCCGGTCTAGGCCGCTGGCTGCTCCTTATTTTTCCAGAGCTGCCACCCAGCCCTTTGCCCCCCTCCCAGGCTGGAAGGCGGAGCGTGCTCCACCATGCCAGGTAAAGGAGGGCTCCTTGAGGGAGGAGAGGCCTGCAGAGTCCCTCAGGGCACAGGGTGGCTTCCTGCCTTCTCACCTCCTTTGTCTGAGGAAAGGGAAGAATGAAGTTGAGTTTCAGTTGAGTGGTCCTAGTCTGGAACTACGACTGCTTCTTCCAGGAGACATCTTACAGAGTTTCCTGTCTGAAGTATCGCACCTTATTGGCTTAGTTGAGGAACAGGGAGATACCTGTCCTTCTGCAGGGAGTGAGGAGAGGAAGGGAGCCTGAACCAGGAGCTGTTTTCAGCAGCTGCTGGATTTTTCCAGAGGCCATTTCCTCACCCCATCTCCAACAGAATGGCAACAAAAGAACTAAAATAATTTACACTAAGCTTTTGTTCTGCGTATCTTAACAACCTCTTGAGCAGGCCAAGATGAGATAATTTCTCCTATCGAGCCAGCTCTACAGCTGGGGGAACCCCAGTCCTCTTGGTGGGTTTTCAGCACCAGCCTTTTCCCTCAGCATACGCACGTTGTTTGGACTCTTGCACACTGAATCCTCCAGTTTGGGATGCTTGGGGGCGAAGATGGGGATGAGGTCAGTTAGAAGGGGGGTGGGGGTCCCTGATTTTTTTTGTTCTTGTCCCTTCAGTTGTTGCTGTTGTTCCTGTCAGCACGCTAGAGTACCTGAGTCTTTGCACACAGAAAGCTTCCTTTTGCACAAGAATGAGCTTCGAGCTTTTGTACAGACTAATTGAATGTATTTGGGGAGGGGGGGAACAGGGAGTAACCAATTCCAAAAAAACCAATCGGAGTATGATGCCTTTTTCTGAGCGAGAATGTGCTGTAAAAGGAGATGGTAATAGCAAAGGGAGGGCAGGTTCAAGTATAATTTGACACAAAGTGTGGTTTTATTTTTGTACTGATACGGATAAGAGACTGTACAGCATCTATTTATTTAGATGATTTATGTGGTAAATGTTGCAAACAAAATTATTAAAAAAAAAAATAAATATGAGAACTGACATTTACCTAATGGTCGGTTTGTGTGGTCATTTACCTTCCGCTTCTTTAGTTCTGCAGCTGAATTATATTCTGCCAGTCACTTCTCTTGGTGTAAACATGGAGCATGGCTGGAAAAAATGGAAAACATCTGTGTGTGCATGAGAAAGATCAGTAAGGAAGGATCGATGAAGAATGGAGCCTGCAAAAGGCTGTTTCTGACATTACTCATTACTTCAAGGACATTAGGTTTTTATTAATTTTTAACCCACTGGGTAAGTTAGAGCTGTACAGAGGGGACTTGGGACGGTTCACCTTTGATGGATTAGAACTTGAAGAGGAGAACGCTGATGGCAGAGTGACTGCTGCTCTGGATTTAGGGAGCTCTTGATGTCCTCACACAATGCCACGCTGCGAGGACAGCTCTGTCAGCACCAGGAGAGTGCTGGTTGCTCCATATCCTGTGTCTCTTCTGGGAACAGAGAATCTAAGGCAAGGCCTGGGCTGCCAGATATGCTCCACACTGGTCACCAGTGGGGAAGCTGCTCTCCTCCAAGCCTAAGAACTCTGGTGGGTGGGTCTGCAGGGCTTGCAAGGAGCTCGCCAGGAGCACAGCAGCTCCTGGGTGGAGTTTGGCCCCTGATTCACTGAAGGTAATGCAGGGCTTAGCTGAGGAGCTCGAATCCTGGAACTGGTGATACTCTGTGGCCAGAATCCCAAATGTCTTTTCATCTACTTTGGTTTCTGACTTGCTCCCTTGAGGCATATGCCCTCCACCCTCTGGGGTGGAGGAGGCTCGCTGTTAACTGAGGTACCTCAGCAAGCGAATGGCGCTGTCTGACATGTCTTTAGTAAGAAAGATGGGGGTGAGCCCTGCATCTGAATGCATCTATGAGGTCAGATCCACAAAAGTGGAGGGGGATGGGGTGCACTTCCTGAGTCAGTCGTGGCTCCAGGCAGCGTGGTTAGGTCTTGCCTGCGTTACCAACGCACAGCCAGCTTGCTTCTCCTGAGCGAGGGAGCCTGGACTGGAGTGATGGCATCAGAGCAGGACTCCAGCCAGCCACTTACTTTCTGGCAGCAGCTAGTGAGTCAGGTGAAGTTGCAAGAAACTGCAGTGCAGAGTTACGGGAAAGCCTTCCCAGAGATCCTGTCTTCCTACCCCTGCCAGTGCCGCAGAGGCTGGCTGGCACTAGAAGCTCAAAACAGCTTGTCCTTTTGCATGCATGTGTTGGTTGGATTAAAGGATAATCTGGATAGTACTTTTTTTCTTAATAATCTGCTGCTATGCCATCCCTCTGATCCATGCAGTGCAGCTAGCTTGACTTGCAGAGCTCTACCGATGGGATGCCTGAGAACAAGGGCACTCTGCTGTGCCAAAGGACAGGTCCCCGGGCCCCAGCTACAGCAGGCAGCACCCGAAAGGGGAAACCACGGGGCGTGAGCAGCTTGGTGTTCTCTGAGAAGCATGGGGTGAAACAGCGTGTGCGGCCCCTATGGTGGCAGGGGAAGCTGACAGCCACCTCCTGTGTGTTCAGCGCCACTCATCTTCCCTGCTCTTGGTCCTTCTCTTCTGGATGTTTTGCTCACCAAGCAACTTTTTGAAGCAAGGATGGAGGAAATCTGGGGGACTTGTGTAATCACCCCCATCCAGTGGCAGCCTGGGTGGCTGGGCCTGTTTGGGAACTTGTAGGCAGGCCCCAGGGATATCGTGGCACTCTGGTGGTGTAGGCACTGCATGAAACCCACTGGTCTTCTCTCTCTGCTGCATCAAAAAGGTAGCATGCTGGAAGGGTGGTTGTTCTGGCCGCTGCTTGGGCCGTGCAGAGCTACCTGTAACTGCTGGACAGGGCGGTGTGTGGTCAGCTCTGAGGAGTCTGTCTCTGCTCTTGTGTGTTTCAGAGCTGCAGCTGGGAAATCTCACCATGCGTCCACAGAGATTACCATAGTACCAGGGCTTTGCTTAAAAACCGTTTCCCATTTTCAAGTGCCATTTAAAAAAAATATAAAAGTTCTTCCTCCTGCTGCTCTCCCCCTGTGCTTGTATGCCGCTTGCCAGTGATTCTGGGGAGAAAGATCTCATTGCTCCCCCAAAGCTTATCACTTCCCTGCACTGGCTTCTCCATGCTAGCCAGGAGTGCGATGGTGTATCTGACAGCACCGGGGTCTTGCAGGCAGCGAGGCGCCAAAAAAATATTTTATTTCCGTGTCTGTAGTGAACAATAGTTGTTCTGGGAGAGTCATCTCCCCAGGTTGTCTTTTTTTTTTAAAGTGTTTTACTGGAAATGTGAATGAACCAAAGGAAATACCCAACAATGCTCTGAGCAGCTGGATGTTCTGCTGCTATTTTGCTTCATGAGAGTAAAACTTAAATGAAAGAGCCTGGGGTTGGGCAATACCTGTGTGGTGGCTGCTCACAGCAGTTGCTGTGTCTGGAAAAGTCCTGCTGACAGGTAAAAGGAGAAAGAGCATGTGGAGCTCTCTCAAACGCTGCCATCCCTTCTGGTCTACAGATTGGGGGTGTCTTGCACTCCCGACCTGAGGTGAGGTGTGCTGCTCGTGACCCCTGCATCTGTTTGGGGCCAAAACCATCAGCTGCTGCATGTGTGTGTGTCACCATGTAAGGACTCTTCCCCCATTTCATTTAGGAGTGCCTGCTTTTTAGGGTGGATGATATTCATGCCTGGAAGTTCAATTATTTGATGCTCTGCCACAAGTGTAAAAGCATTTGTTTAAATAAAGTGAGCAGTAACAAATATGCTAATTTAAATATGGATGGTGTTAATGAGCACTTAATGTGCAAAGTTAAAAGCAGTTAAAAAAGTGAAAAGCGAAGCACAACGGGTATGATCAACTTGTTCTTTTGAAGTCACCTTCAAGCAGATAAAGAATTTAGATTTTTAAAAAAAGTGGTGTCTGGAGAAATGGGGCAGCCCAGAAGGACTTGTCCTATTCCAGGTGAGTCTTGAGTCATCTGTCTGGGGCTTTGTTCTTGGTTGCCCTGTGATGGCAAATAGCTGAGAAAGGGTGTCTCAGAGCCTATTCTCAAAGTGAGTGATATGACCTAAATGCAGAATTATCAGTGGTGAGTCCCTGACCACAGAAACACCTTGTTCTCTGAATTGTTTGCATCTCCTGAACCAGGGGCCATGTGACTGTCCATTTGCCATCTCTTCTCTGTCAGCACTCAGCAACCTCTCTATCCACCCCCCTTCAACTGAGGACAAGGCAGTGGGGAATGTGTCCTCTCTTTTGAGTCACTTTTCCTCTGGTCAGAGAGGTTGTGGTGGCTGCAGTGTTTCAGCTGCTGTGGTGTTCTTAACGCTATGACAGATGCTGTGGTGATGAAAACACTTGTTCCCCTACCTGCTCACCTTGATTTGGGGAAATCCATCTCTGCTCGTACTGATAAATATAGCCATTTCCAGAGTATCGTCCTTCTGCGTGGAACTTCTGAGCCAGAGGTGCAAAGGGGAGGTGAATGAAAATGGAGAACAGGTTAGCAAAGGCCACAGGGGCTGTGTGTGCTCCCTGCCAAGCTGGCTGAAAAGCGGGTAGCAGAGGGGTGCCAATGCTCTGCAGGTGGCTGGTGAGGTCACGGTGGCTGAGAAAGCAGCAAAAGCAAGTTGGCCATTGCTTATGGCCCTCATCACATCTCCCCCCTTTTCCAGCAGGTACCATTCTGAAATGTGATCCCTCCTCACCCTAAAACCGGAGTTAGAGCAGAACATGCCGTTCTGTACTTCCAGGTGACGGAGAAGTGAAGATAGCTGCAGGGCCTGGAGCTTCCATTTTGAATCAGAAGGGAGTAATTTTTTACCAAGGCTTTTTTGTCTTTTTAGCACCTGCAAGACAGTGTAGAGCACACTGCAAATTAAATAGGATTTTGCAGTAACACCCAGGGCAGGGAATTCCTCTAAGTGACTTAACATTTTTTTCTTTTTTTAAAGGTTTATGTAGCATGCTTGGCCCATTTACCTAGCAGTACCTTACACTGGCTCAGAAATGAGGGCACATACAAACGCCAGCCAAAAGGAGAAAAAAAAAAAAAAAGGATTTAAGCGCCTTTATCGCTAGTTTTTGCCTTGGTAGGCACTTTCAGACCGCCTGCTTCCCCGCCTTCTCCCGGTGCCACCCCGCTGGCTAGAGGTGGGAGACGGTGGGGGCTGACGGTGCGTCCGTGCAGCAGGAGCGGAGGCGGCGTGGCCGCCATTGTTTTAAGTGAAAAAAGGGTCCCCGTTCGGGCGGGAAAGAGCCGAGGTGGCGAAGGCGCAGCACAGGACCCCAGCGGCTGCCCCGGCGAGGCGGAGCCGGAGGCGCCGCCACCCGCCCGCCCCCCCGGGGCGATGCCCGGGACCCTCGGGCGGCGGAGCGGCGGGAGGCAGCGGCGGAACCGGGGGTCCCGGCAGCCCCGGGGGGCTCCGCGTCTCGCTGTCCCCGCGGATCCCCGGAGTGCCCGGTGTCCTCCGAGCTGCCGGGGGTCCCGCTGTCCCCGGTGTCCTCCGTGTCCCCGGTGTCCCCACTGTCCCCAGTGTCCCCGATGTCCCCAGTGTCCCCGGTCTCCCCGGTCTCCCCGGTGTCCCCAGTGTCCCCAGTGTCCCCGGTGTCCCCAGTGTCCCCGGTGTCCCCACTGTCCCCGATGTCCCCGGTCTCCCCGGTGTCCCCGGTGTCCCCAGTGTCCCTGGTGTCCCCGCCGCTGCCCCCAGGCAGGGCAGCATCTCTCCGGCCGGGCCCGGTGGTTCCGTGGGGAGCGGCGGTGCCCGCACCCTGTCTGGGCTCCGCAGCCGGGGGTTTGGTGACCTCGGTGGCAGAGGGCTGCCCGGCAGCGGGCTGCTCTGTCCACTTGTGGGGCCAGGCTGGGGCAAATTTATTATTTTCTCATTTGAGTAATTTGATCTATTCCATCATTTCCAACCGCTCCTGTTTGCCAGCTGTCTGCTAAACCACATCGCCCGGAATGTCTGCGGAGCAAATCTTTAACTTTCTTACAAACATACTAGCGCTCTGTATCTGCTCATCTTTTTCATTTTCCTCGCTGGCCGCGTTCCCCAGCCGCGAGCTCTGCGCGGTGGGAGAAGCTGGTCACTGTCCTGCGCTCAGCGACCGTCCTGGACCAGCCTCTGCT
Source organism: Coracias cyanogaster (assembly GCA_033124195.1). Lineage (NCBI taxonomy): Eukaryota > Metazoa > Chordata > Aves > Coraciiformes > Coraciidae > Coracias > Coracias cyanogaster. Next base: position 104,170 of record JAVSBS010002308.1, read on the forward strand.
AGCCCAAATGTGTGACCCGGAGGAGGGGACATAAGCTAACCATTACCGGTCTGGAACTCCAAGAAAAGCCCCCGACAGCAGCCACCATGCACTGACCCGCTGCTGCGGTGAGGCAGGCGGAGGGAGGGTCCCCGTGTGCCCATCACGGTGGTGTCTGGGCTCTGGCTGTTTCTGTAGGGCAGGAGCGGTGTGGGATTGGGCAGGGTATCCAAGAGCTGTCATCGTCATGGAATCATAAGGAAAAGCTGGAGGAGTCTCTGAGGGACCTGCACGCCCATGGCAGGACCAGCCCCTCCTGGAGATGCTGGTGTGGCTCTTCCTACCATCTCCTCTGGTCCCTCCCTGGGCACCCGGGGCCATGGTTTAACACGTGCTTCGTTTGGGGTCCCCCTGGGCAGGACCTGGGTTCTCAGCACTAGGTCATGGTGGAGGAGAGGCAAAGGCAGTGCTGCAGTGCTCGGCATCTCCAAGCACGGCGCAGACGGCCTCGGAGATCTGTTGTTGCTCTTCATGGTGGGCAAGCTGAGGCTCCAGCTTCCCACAGGTAATCTTCTCACCAGTGCCAAAGACGGCTGCAGCAAAGGGTGGCTCATGTTAAGGACATTTTTTATCCCTCATGACACCAAAAAGGGTAAGATGTAGCGAAAAGGGCATGGAAGAAATTTTCTTTGCTTATTGCTTGAATGAAGGACAGTTGTTTCTCTGAACTTGTTATAAAATTAAATGTCACAACCTGGTGAATCTCTGCACCTGGAGATAAACAGAACCCCACAAACCTGTTGGGAGGGAGGGGATGGAGAGGGCTTCTTTCATCTGTGGCCGCTCTTTCCTCTTTTCAGACTCCAGCACATAGAGAAGAGGTTTGATTTTCAATAACTTGGGACAAGAGGTTCAGATTTTGTGGCCTGTTTGAATTAAAATGTGGCTGGGATGACACATCCTGTCAGTTCACTGGTGTCAAGAAGCTGCTCTCGCCTCTGTGCTGGCAGCAGCGCTAACAAGACTCTCGCCTTTGCTGCAGCCCCTGGATCCTGCTGCGGTACCAGCACAAAGAGTTTATTTCTTTTCCTTATTTGATTGGTATCTGATGGGTGTATGGAGGTCACGGATAGTCCTCCGCGTGTACGTAGGCCAGAGAAGGAAGCCTGTGCTGCTGGGGAAGGCAGGACAGGAGCAGTCCTTTGGCAGACGTTGGAGAGCAAACCAACGCAGACGTGCCTGGGCAGCAGGCAGAAGTGTGCGCTGCAGCCGCACGTCTCCGTGCTCGGGCTTTGCCTGGCCCTTCCTTCCCAAAGCAACCCAAGCTCATGCAGCAGATCAGGGCTGGGTTCCCCTTCCTTTGTATTCCTGCGCTCCCCTGTCCCCCAGCCTGTCCCTGGGCTTGGCAGTGCTCCTCTGCCATCAGCCTCCTCCTGCGCTCTGCGGAGATCCCAGGGCTGCTCTTTGTCATGATTAAAAAGGATATTTTTGAAAGTACTCTTAGATGTTGCACTACAGTCACCTTAGATCTTTCCAGACGCACACACAAAACCCGTCTGACCCCGTGGAGCACCTGTGGCTCCACGGCCCCGGGTCCACACCTGTGAGTGATCTTCAGCCATTGGGTCAAGCTCTCCAGCAGCTGGGCTGGAGCTGGGTCGTTACCATGTAATTAGAGCAAAGAGAAAATGGCCACAAAGAAGAGAATGTGGCTGCAGAACCAAGAGAGCACCTTGTGGGACCCAAGCTCTGTCTCTGTGCTACTGGTGAGTGCTGCCCAGTCCTGCTCCGATGGGATGCTGGGCTGAGCCGTACAGCCGGAGCTGGCCGGGCTTGGCGAGATTTGGGAGGGGATGAGCTTTGCTGGGGCAGGTTAGGACCTTAGCCAGGAGCCTGTGGCTGTTGCCTTGCCAAAGGACAATCTCAGGCAGCGGGAGGGCTTTAGGGTTCTTCTATGATTTGTTACAGCGATGCTAAAAATACATTCATCCAGTTCACAACCACTGTGAAAATAGCTGTAATGTGGTAATTCATCATTTCATTTGTATCAATCAGTGCAAATTCTTGGCTGTTTTGGTAACTCATGAATGTGGCGTGCCGTTTAGAAGAAGCCGTTTGGTCGTTCTAGCTTGTTATGAGGGTGTTTGGATGTGTTAGATTTTGATGCTGCCTTGTTCACAGTGAATACATGTGGTATTAGAGCTCCATTTATTTCATAGGTAGCACTCTGATAGTTGTGTACACTTTGATTTTTTTATATATACCTAAAAACCTTGCTTCTTTCACCTGCCAGTAAAGCTGTAGATTTATGGATGTTCTAAAGACTGTGGATGTAAGACTTCATTTTCCGGTATGAAACAGAACTGCTTGTGGAAGTGGAGAAAAAAAAATGTTTAAATTATTAATACCTAGGGAAAAATGCTGATTGACAAAGGACCTTTTCAAGTAAGATTCATGGTTCAGAGCAGCAGCAGAAGTATGAACCTTGCAGAAAGAGGCATAAGCATTTCTATAGCTATGGCATTTTTCCATACTAATGAAGAAAAAGAGGCTTGTCTTTAGTTTTTTTTTTAAATGGTATCTAAACTGGTTCGTCTGAATTAGCTACATCCATATGCATTTTGTTTAGATTTATACGCATCAGGCGTAATATAACTACAATCAATGTGAGTTACGAGGCCCAGCGCTCGTGTTACCGAGATTCATGTGCTGGAGGTCTCCTCAGATACTGGAGTGAACACTCCAGGGCTGGCACAGGCGGATTTCTGGGACTTGAGTGCCCTCTACTGAAACAGTCCCCGCTAGCCCTTGGCTGTGACACCCGGCAACTTGATTGATGGGCAGCTAAATTAAATTTAAGCTCGCGGTTCACAGGTTCACCCATTATGAAGAATCTCTCCATTCTTTCCTCTCCAGTTGGTGCGTGCGTTTCTGCTCCCGACACTCTGGTTTTAATTCTGGTTCCTCCAGCAGCTCTGCGTATGCACCAGGAGATTGTAATTTTTTCAGTGGCAAGTGGAGATACTGTAAGGGTTTCTTCTGGAATAATTGCCTGGGAAGCTGTGGCTTACGATGGGCAATGGGAGAAGCTGGTTTGCCCCAAAGAGCTTGGTTCCTGCGGAGGCATTAGCTCGATGCGGGGCCAGTGCTGCCCGTGCGCCAGGAGCTCTTGCAAAAAAAAAACCAGCAAGAAGCCACATTTGCCCCTGCAAATGTAGCATAATTTTGTGTTAGATTTTCCTTATTGCGGGGAGGAGGAGGGAAAAATCCCAGCTCCTCCTCAGCTTTTCATCTGTGCTGGGAAAAGCGTTGTGTTTGCCCGCAGCCCGAGCAGGGCTCCCTGCGGCGAGGGAGGCAGTGGGGTTCTGCCACCCCTGTCCCCGAAAGGGCCAGAAACAGCTCAAAGGTAGCTGCCGGACAGACAATTTGAATGTCTGGAGGTTTCCTGCTTCTTAATTTTTTCTAATCAGGTTTATTCTCCCCATGCAAGCTCGCTGGGAAGCGTGTTTGCGGGGCGGGCACCCAAGCTCGCAGAGAAACGCGATTTTCCTGCAATCTGTGTTACACAGTAATACTCCTGGAAGAGTTGTTGCTGCACTACACTGCATATATTTGTGTTGGAACACTGTGGTGTAATAGCTGGTTTGAAATGTATCCAGTTCTGCTGAATATATTATCGTGGCAGTCAGGCAAACGCGCAGGGAGAAGGCGAGCTCCTGTTGGCGCGGAAGAGAGAAGGGAGTTGGTACCAACTGTTGCCTCCCATTCTCCTGCACGGATGTTTGCAGGGGCCAAGGCTGCAGGGAAAACTCTGATCAGAGCTGCGAGTGGGGCTCAAATGTCTGAACAGATCAAAAGGCTTCTTCTCTGCCGTCTGAAGCAGTCAGCATCGCCCGCCTCGCTGCAAACCTTCCCGCAGTGAGGGGCTGGCACGGGAACCGAGGGCTGGGGTTGGGACCGACTGGTCTGTGCTCTCAGCTGGTCTCTGCTGGCAGAACTGGGGGGAGCAGGCAGCAGGTTTTGTCTCCAGGCTGATAGGAGACAAACTGGCTCTTCCTTCAGCCAGTGGTATCTGCGACACCTGTTCTCTCCACTGTCCTCTTCGGCTGTGCACCGCGCAGTCCTGAATGAAACAGGGGTGACTGGAGAAGTTTGCCACAATTTTCTGCCTGGAGTTCCTTTAACTAAGGCTAAAGACTCTTTGAATGAGGAAATAACAACGAGGGAATCTTGGTTTTATCAGTTATGTTACAACTTGCCTTGTCTGAGGGTCCCCTCCTGGCTCACAGGGATGTGATGCTCCTGGCAGGAATCCAGCCGCGTCTTGGCACCACCAGCAGCACCCAGTGGCTGGCACACAGGGACACCTGCCCCGCGGGGGTCTGGCTGCTGTCAGTAGATATACAGGACCCTCCCGTGGTGTTGGCTGGTGGGAAGCGATGGGAAGTGGTTCAGCCACCTCAACTCTGGTGCTGATGCTGGGGCGGCTGCATCCGTGTCAGCCTCACATCGAACCATGTGCAGCAAGACCCTCGGTTGGCACCTCCCTGCAGGGACTCAGTTGGTCAACCACTTTTGAAACCTCTTGGTTTTGAACCTGGTGATGGGCCGGCACTTTCTTCAAGTCCAGGCCGTGTGCTTCCTGGCATCCACGCGGACAGAGTCACCCGAGGGAGCAGAAGCCCAGGAGAGCGCGGAGAGCTGCCCAGCCGTTGGGGATGTGCCGTAGTGGTGGGAAGCGGGGCCCGAGCCGGTGCTCATGGGTGGAAGCATCCCACGGGAAGCGGAGCTGAGCTGCCCGTGTCCCCGGCTGTGCATCAGCCTCGCAGCAGCGGGAGGATTGTACAATTGCAGCGTGTCGTGCAGGCTGAAAAGGGCAATGGGGAACAAATGAATAAGTAAGACCAGGGTAAATTATTATCTTTATCACAGCTCACGTCCATCCCCTGAGAGGAGAAGCTGTTTTGGCCAGTCAACTCTGTCAAGTCCTCCCTTTTCTGTGCTGCAATATAATCTTTTGAAGTAGGTTGAGTAGAAATACGTATTTGTGTCAGGCGGCCTTTGCACACAGTCTTCATCCTCTTTCTGCAGAGGTAAGAAGTAATCTCTTTTTCTTAAAAAGAAAAAGCCCGGTATCTTTAGGATTGGTGGGAGAAGCCATTTGCAACTGATGGGTGTAAATTATGCCTGCTTAGTCAGACAAGAAAATTAGAGACTGCAGAATTAGCCTCTGCTTGCAATGATCTTACATGGAACCAGTTAAAAAAAATTTTGGTATGCTCCTTGGCTGTCTGATAGGTTCTCATGTGATTTATTTTTGACCTGTCAGGTTCAAAGTGTGGTCCGTTATATGAAGCACAGGAAGGGTATCTCCTTTTTTCTCCTGTACAATCACACCAACTGGCTGAGCAGAAGGTTGGTCCCTGGCCAGCCCATGAATGCACGGGGCACTTCTACCCACGTGTCTAATTGCCCATGCAAAGATTTGGAATGAGTTGTTAATACCTTTTTTTTTTTTCCTCTCTACACATGCAAAGGGCAAGAAGAGAGCACGTTGTTTCGAATGCCTGTTAAAATGAGACTTCAGTGGAATTATGCTGGGAATTAATTTGGCCAGCTGCAGCCAGTCTTTTTTTTTTTTTTGCCCCCACTCCTGCTGCAGACTCAGGCCTGTGTCCAATTCACAGCAAATTTCTCAGTTGTTCAAGCACATGCAGAGAAAGTTTAAATGTTGGGTGGGGAAGCTGTGGGTGGATCTGGCCATACCTGTTCAGAACAGAATAAGGCACAATTAGGCATCGCTTGGCAGGGAAGACCTGACAAACCAGGGATGGGGAGGTTCCTGCCTTGGAAGGGTGTGAGATGTCCAGGAGAAAACAGCTTTCCCATGGCAGCGAGCACTGGCCACCAGCAAGATGCTGTGAGAGGCTGAGGGGTGTTAAATGTGGAGGCAAAAAATACGTGCCTAGGAGGGGAAAATGTCCTGCGGGTGAGAAAATGCTCACAAATATTCCCACCTGGTTTTGCAAAGCTTCTGTGTGTGACTAAACTGTTCCAGTGAAATCCAGGAAAACCTTTCCCGACTGCTGTGACAGCTCGTCCCTCCTGAGCTGGGTGGTGAGGAGACCTCCAGCCCCCTGTGCCTTGTTTTCATCTGATGTGATCCTTTTAAAACCGGTGCTAAGCCGGAGCCTTGTGCCAGCTCAGTACTTGTTATTCATGGCTGTCAGTGCCTGGGCAGAAGGTTAATTTTGGTGCTTTTCGGCTTAGCGAGCAATGAGGAGCTTCACATTTTATCCTGTTGGAAGGGGATTGTGCAGCGTGTCGTGTCTGGGGAGGAGAGGGGAGCGTGGGAGGCTGCCTGTGTGTTGTGGTCCTAGCCATGGGAAGAGAGAAGATGCTGCTTTTTGTTACAGTTTTTTTTAATCTGATGTTTATTTGGTATTTTAAAGGTGTTAAAAAAGAAAGAATGAATTTCAAAAGAGAGAAAACAAACAGTGTTTTGAAATGTGACTTGTAAGCTGCTCCCTGCCTTTCCCAGTTTGCCTAAGTTGTCCCAGTGAGCGGGTGATGGACGCGCTGCCAGGGACAGCTCTGCTGGTGTCTGGACCAGCGCCTTTCCCCCAGCAGCGGCTGGTGCCACCAAGTACCTTCAGCAGCTGCTGCCCTCACCGTAGAGGAGCCACTGAAGGCTGATGTGCCTCAGGCCATGCTGAGTGTGTCCTTTCTCCTAAACTATTTTCAGAGCTTCCCTCGGCTGTGCAGCAGATGCAGGGCTCAAAATTCACCCTGGGTTTCCAGGTAACTCGGTTGTGTTTGCTCAGTAAGAGCTGGAGAGATGGGAAGGATAGAGCTGGGAACAAAAGCAGCAAGAGACCTGACAGTGGGTGGCCTTCCAGGTGGAGCGGGATGCTCTTCCTGTCGTTCAGCACAAACCACACACGAGGCAGGTGACACTCTGAATTCATTAATGTTTTATCTCCAAGTCTGGCTTGCAACTGGAAAGAATGTAAAATTAATCTCCTTTGTTTATGGGCAATTCTTGGGTGCACCCCATTCAGCACAGCACAGAGGGACCAGCCCGTGGTGTTCTGTGGGTAGCCACTTCCCAGTTTGGTTTCTATGCCCAGTTTGGCCAACTGGGCTCCCAAATGCAGATGGAGAAGGAGGAAGTTATGAACCCACCTGTGGATTTTTGGTTCCTTTGTGCTGCGGACAGTTGGGTCCCTGCCCTGATGCCCAGCAGCTGAGTAGGTCCCTTGGACAGGGCTTAGTTTATTTTCTTCTCTTGGTTCTAAATTTGAATCTGAAGTACCTTGTTCAAATTTCGTTGCTCTTACTTCTAAGTATTCTTAGTTTGGTGATGAGACAGAGGAATAATATTTCTAAGCAGGTCTCAGTACAAGTGAAACAGAGCTGGTGTGGCTTTGTTTTGGTGTACACGATCTTCAGTAGATTGCACCTGCTCTGCACGGTCTTCCACTTCATGGTGGGACACGACCCGCCTCTTGAAAACTGGTGTGAAAAAAAACTCTAGGAAAAATAACAAGCCTCTCTTTATGGTTTTTCTGTAATTTTCTATGGGAAGTGTTTGCTTTTTTTTCTAACGTAAAGGAAAAAAACCCCAGAACTGTGTCTAGTAAACATTAGATATCTGAAGTGCTTCTATATAGAGAAGTATTGTTTGCTTCTTAAAAATATAAAAGCAAAAAGTGAATAACTTGGCGTAACTGTATTTTTGTTTTCCAAGTGTTCACTGGGGGAAGGGAGAGCAAAGTCTTGCCAAAGTTCTGTATTCTGTACAATTTTTATTTGGTCAAAAATCCTACTTTCCTTTATCCCCGAAGCATTTCAGTGCATAGACAGCTGTGGCTGTGGTGCCGAGGCGTGAGGGGCTGACACTGCTGGACTGCGCAGCTGCTTTTAATAAAAGAAGGCCAAAATCACCCCAAATCAATTGGTGCTTGTCAGGCAGTCATAGCTTAGGGAACAGGAAAATCTGACACCTTTGTTTTGGTTGGAAGTGAATGTTTATCCTTCCCTGACAGCACTCAGAACTCTTTTATAATATTTCACAGACGTTGGTGAGATAGAGCCTGGAAGGGGCGAGAGTGACGCGTCCGGCTCTGCCCTCCCAGCGCCCGCCGAGCTCGGACGCTCGCTGCCTGGGGATGTGGCCCTGGAGAGAGGCAGGGATGTGCCCTCGTGTTAACAGCTTAAAGATCTACGAAGGAGTAGTTTGATAATGCAAAGATACCCCTTTATGAATTAGGGGGGAAAAAAAGGGAAGAAAAAAGCCCTCCAAGTAGATTAAAGCCTTGCAGAACTGACTAATAAATCAACTGCTGGCGAAGCGTGGCAGCCTCGTCTGCCGCGCTGAAGTGGTGAGGACAGGTTTAATAACGCTTCACACTTCAGAGGCTAAATGAAGAGCAAGGGAAGGGAGAGCAGCACACCCACGGACTGAGGGTGATGAACTGGGGCTCGGGAGCGAGCACAAGCCTTGGCCGGGGATGGGAGAGGGGAGCCCTGGGACCTCTGCACCCGCTCCCCTCGGTCAGGGTGGGGAGGGGAGCACCATGTAAAACAGGCCCTGAGACCTCCTGGGGGAAGGAAGGAAGTGTTGTGGGCACCTAGGATTAAAGGGAGAAGGCTGGAGCTTTGCTCGTACATGGTCCCTTGTTTGTATGGCTGTAATGAGCAGTGACATGGTGGCACTGTCACAGGCAGCGCTGGAGCAGCCTGTGCTGCTGGAGGAGCTTAGAGCCATGTCACACACAGATACCTGATTTTTCCTTCATAACTTCAGTCTGTTAGCTTCAACTGAGGGCTTGTCTGAGGCATAGGCTGACTTTCAGTGTTGGTCTTTCCAAGCAGGGATGAAGGGATGTTCCTCTCTCTAGGCAGAAGCACAGAGCAGCGTCAAGTGGGCTGTGCTCTGCAATGGGGATGAGCTTGGGAAGCAAATGCTCCAAGTTTCTCAGGAAAGACTCGCCCTTTACTGGAATCAGTCAGGTAAATACTTTAGGAATTGTGCTGTTCTGGAAAAAGCTAAAATGCACCTCATCCTATTTATTGCAGTTCACTCATCAGCCAAAGGTAACTGATAAGTCACCAAAGGCTTTGGGAAGTTTTCCCTGGAGAGAAAGCCGCTGTGATGCTGTGCTGCTCCAGAGGCTGAAGGTTCTTATTTGTGTTCAGTGGAGTGACCGCAGAAATATCACAACATGATCCTAGCAGAGGCTTGTGATCTGTCTGTCAGGCACAGAATAACAGCGGGAGGGAGCACATTTACTTTCCTGAAATAAAAGGCTTTGGCGAACTTGGCTTGTGTCCATGTGCTGTGGCTGTGGAGTTAGAAGGTGCTCAATAAAATAGGCTGGAGTTTTGATCTGGTCCTTCCTGGGCAATGAACTATTTATACATCAGGGAGTCCTGGCAAATACACAGCAGAAGTGGGTTCTGTGATTACTAAAACATCAGATCCTTGGGTTTTTTACTGGTTTTTTGCATTGCTCTGTATTACACTGGTGGGAGGACGGACCTCACAGAACTGGGTGCAGCTACCACTAGATAAGAGATGTCAGCCACTTTGGCAGCAACCTACTGCTTTTGTTGGGTGTGTGCTGTTAACAGCCGAGTCTCAGGGCTGGGGAGGCTGTGGGATTAATTGCTGGCTCGGGGAGTAAACTGCTCTAGGTGAAGTCAAGGGTGATCAGCCTCAGCCAGACAGTCATTTCCCAGGAGATGCTGCATGCCAAGGGTACTTCTTGCTATAAATTGCTTTGGATGTTTGAATATAGACCTTCTATAAACTCAAACCCTGCACAGGGCACTGGTGTCCTTGCACTACCATCACGCCCTCAAATCACTGTGAGTTCTTCAAGGTCATAAGAAAAGCCTATAGTAGGCAAGAATTAAATCCACTTTGACTACTCTAATTTTTGTCTAATCTCTGCACCCGGTTTTCTAAAAGCTCTTTCTGCTCTGACCTACAGGGTGCTCCCAGGTCCAACCCAGCCACTGATGCACCAGGTGCATCCTGAGCAATATGCAGATGCAAATGGGTTATTTCTGCAGCGTGCTCTCAGAACGCGCTAAAAGACAAAGCGTGCGGTGCTAAGAGCCGCTGGCAAGCAATGCACTCAGGCCCCCATTAAAAACACCGGAACAAGTTTAATCTCTGGATGGCAGGGAGGTTTGCATTGTCAGCATTGCTTGATCCAAGTTTTAAAGGCGAAATTGAAATCGTTCTTCACCAGGCTCAACACATTTGATCTCTAGAAAAGAGTACTTGTAAATAACCTCCGTGAGAGGTGTCACCCTCTGTCTCCTCCAAACCATGCTCCTCTGTGAGAAGGGCAATCCACAAGGATACTCCAAAAGCAAGAAGGAGAATGAGCAGAAATGGCTTCAGGGAACTTCTCTCTCTCTCACTTCTCCTTCCCCAGTCCACCAAGTGCACACATCACATGCTCCAGATCACAAGCCATTAATAAGGAAAAATACTGGCACTCTTAAGTCAACCCTATTTGGGAAAGGGGAAATAACTTTCCTAAACCCTTCAAGAAGGTGTTGGGCCAGACAGGGTGCAGACCCGCAGTCGGTGGGCAGACAGGCTGTTCAGTGTGTGCCAAGGCTGGCTCACAACCAAGGCTGGATTTGGGTGCAGGGTCTGTCCTCAAATCGCTGTCAGGGTGTCTTGTAATGCAGCAGCCCTCACCTCCCTCTCTTTGGAGTCGTGATTTCTTTTTTTTTGTCCTCCTTCAGTGAGGTATCTTTTGTGCATCCTGTGACTTGAGGTAATCTGCTCCTGGTTCATGCTGTGTTTTGGACTTGTCAGCGTTAGGTTAACGATTGGAGTCAATGACCTGAAAGGTCTGTTCTGATCCAGGCAATGCTGTGGTTCTGTCTCTTTGTACGCCCTGAGGAAGCCCAGCCCATGGGTGGGAGCTTGGCAGGGACAGAAGGGAACCATCGCCCCGGCTGTCGGTGCGGTGCCCAGTGCTCGGGCACTGAGGGCTGGGTGCAGGTTTGTCACCTCTCCCTCAGTGCTGATCAGATGCTGCACACCAGTAAGGTCACGTCGGTGCAACTTTGGGAGAGATGAATGATTCTCTTCTCTCGGGATCAATAGGATGTTTTTAGGAATATCCTCAGTTGAAAGGAAGAGCAGCCAATGTTGGACTGGCTCTAAGCAGAAGATTCCCCTGGCAGGGCTAGATATATGTAGGGCATCTAAATGCCAGAGAATTATAAAGCTTTTTTTTTTCTTCTTCTTCGCCAAATGAGGCATAATGATCACTTTCAGCATTTGTGGATTGCACTGAAAATGATGACGTTTCTAATTTGGAGATTTAAAACTTGTTATTTTTGAATTAGCCCACAGTAAACCTTGAGGTAGTTTGAAATGGCTTGTGGGGGAGCACGTGTCCCGTCTGTGTCATACTGGTGTCACTTCATCAAGGTCCATAGGAGCTGCTGTGACTCATGAGACCTCTTGTGGGACTTGATCTTGCAAGATGCCAAGCACTTCAGATGGATCTTCAACTATCTTTTGGCTTCAGTGTGTTGATTCATTAACTGCAAGTTAAGAACTTGTTGAAATGATTTGCAGAATTGAACCCAGCCAAGGTGGTTTTCAAATTCAGATATATTTCCATGAGTTGTTTTTTTTTCCCCGAAGTCTATGGGATTTTTAGCAGTTTTGAGGGGATGCTGTGGCAGTTGCTATGACCTGCTTCAGAGCAGAGATGGTGTGAGTCTGTCCAGTGGCTCTGCGCTGATCAACAGCCTCTCTAGATACGTACGATTCCACATGACGGTCATTTTCCTGCCAGAAACATAAATTGGTGTTGTGTAACTGAGGCAAATTCTTAGGAACAACATCTTCAACAGTGACAGTCGTTTAATTCATGCTCTCCTCTGGCTGAGGAAGAGGAGGGGGTTTTGTCTCACCCTCTTCACCTGGGACAGACATCCGTCTGACCAGGGATGGTGCCAGGATGGTGCTCGTTGGGGGTTTTTGGTGGTGATGGAGCCGAGAGCGGGGTCTGATGAAGCCCGGCTCATTGCCCGCAGGGTTCTCTGCTGCTTACCTTCATCCAGCACCCAGGAGGCATTGCCAGGTCTGCCCAGACACCCAGGGCAAGAAGCCTCTGGCCTGTGTGTGCCTGCCAGAGCAGAGCTGAGGAACACCCCGAGTGCCTGTAGCTGTGGGTCCAGGCATCTAAAGATGGGAGTGAATAGATCTGGGAAAGCGCAAGCAGGAGATGAACGAGAAGAATGCATGGTTTGGAAATGAAATGAAATGAAGTCATCTTTAATGAAGCGCTTCAAAAATAGCTTTGTCACTTTTACTCACAAAGGAAGTTATTGTGATGAAATTACATTATCATCTCGTGCCGGTTTTAAACACCACGCTGTGCCTGCTGGGGAAAAGTGACTGTAAAAAGCTCTATTTTTTTTTTTTTTTCCCCTTGGAAAAACAATGCTGTGAGCATGTGTGTTTTCAATCAATGGGGGCTCATAACTAATGGATCAGAAAAGTTTAGAAGCCAGCAACAAACAGAAGGCATTAATAACTGTTGCTTTCAAGACAATGGGATTGATCAGCAAATTTAGTTTATTTCTGAGTGATCATCTCAGAAAAGTGGAAAGCAAACCAATATTTAAAGATGTACCTGCAAGCAATAATAGATGATTGCGGGCAGTGGCGAGCTGGGTAGCAGAAAAAGGGCTGGATGACATAACAGATCATTCATAATTGCCAACCAAATTGCATAGCTGGTATTGAGCTTTAAAAAATGAACCATAAGAAGCATTTCTTATTGATTTTTGCTTTGTTAGAAACAATATAAGGCTGCCTTAAAGAACTGAGAACAGGCTGCAATTGATTCTCTTTCCTTCTGAGCAAATTCCAGTAGAATTTGAGATTTGATTTTAGTTTAGGATTTATTATTATTTATTGTTTCTCTTCCACTTCTTTGTTACTGTAGGTGAGGTTGGGAGCTGAGCTGTGCGGGGCTGTCGGTGGGTCCTGGTGCCCAACCTGCATGTTGGGTGCGTGGGGCAGGGAGCACCGTGTGAGAAATCATTTCTGTGTCACTTGAGCGCTGTCTTGAAATGTAAACGCCGTGCGACTTGTGAGAGTTGTGGTCCTTGCTCTGGCAATCTGTGTGGAGGGCAGAGGGGCTTTTCTCCAGCAAGAGAGAAGGGGGGTTTCCATGTGCGCTTGCCTCCCCAGTGCCAGACAACGATGTACGGCTTCCCCTGCTGTGATTCATTTCCCATGCTTTCTTCTAAACAGATCTATTTGCTCTTCCATTCCTTCATTGCTAGATAATAAATACGCAGCCTCTCATCCATGAAGGTTACACATCTATTCTTCCTCTGCAAAACCACGGGCGAAGCCTGTAAGGCCTAATATTATTTAAGGTCCTTCTTACATGAGAAAGAGCTGTAATCGCCCTTCACAGCTGAGATATTCTGAGGGGATTCATTTCACATTATTCTGTATTAAGCAGGTTCACTGGATTTGTAGTGCCTGCTGTTAGGAGGCAGGTGGGACGGGGCAGGGCTGGCTGTCCCCAGGGCTGCTCCGGGTGCCTGTCCCAGCGGTGCCACCTCCCGGGACCCTGGAAGCAATTCCTCATTCTCATCTGTACTGAAATTATTTCATTGAGGAAACTCTCCAGACATGAATAGCAATTTCCCCAACTGATCTTAACCAGTCACTTGTATAATCTCCGTACATGAGAAATGGCTCGAGCAGAAGTGGGTGAGGGGCAGCAAAGGCACAGGGGTGTTGCAGAGACGTTTCAAAGCTGCTCCAGTTAATGGGGAGACTCTGCTGACTCAGTGTTCACTGCTGCTCCCTCTATGCACAGGTGATGTGAGCTGGAGCCGGGGCGGTTGTGGCAGCAGGAGCTGGAGCACCCAGTGCCTGCGGGTCCCGGAGATGCCAGCCGTGCTCCGGCTCTGCTCCCAGGCTGGGGCTTGGCAGCGTCTGCTCCGTGTGGGGTGAGAGTCACTTGCGCCCTTCCCCGCTGCCCCTTTGCAGCCTCCTGCAGATGCTCAGTGAGGCTGGAGAGCCGCGCGCAGCGATGCTATTTGAGGTACGCTAAAGCAAACCCTAGATCCAGAAATTGGAAGCAGCTGCCAGTTGTTCTGGACTCACTTAGAAAGTGTTTTAATTTTTCCTCATAAAATACTTACCTGCTGCCAATAGAAATATGATGTGAAACCTGATTTTTTTTTTTTTTTTTTTCCCTGGCATCCTCTTCAGGGTGATGTGGCCCTGCCTAAGGGGAGCTAATTGCACTGCCCATCATGCTGGTTATCAATGATTTCACACTGGGGCTGGGATGGCCATTACCTGGTGCTGTGTCCAGGGCTGGTCCTCGGAGGGTCTGGCTTTTGGTATCAAATGCCAAGTCATAAGGCAAATCCAGGATGATGTCCATGTCTTTCTGATTTCTCGAAATACCCGATGTGCTTCAGCTCAGCCCTGCAGAGGAGCAGGCTTCTTTCAAAGCACAGATTTGTAGGGGTTCATTATTCAGATCCTCTGTTAACAGTAAAGAGTCAGAACTGCAAAATAATCTCGGGATCAAAATCGCTTACAAATGTGTCAAAGCCTGAAGGTGCTGCGAGTTGGTCAGATTTACATAGATCATATGGCTACATAATTTGAGCTAAAGAGATTAGCCCGTTATGCCTCTGAAACCATCCTTGAACGTGCCGCGGCCTCGTGCCAGGGCCATTGTGAGAGGGGGAAAAAATCCCTTGTGTGCTGCCACTGACATTCAAGTGACAACAAAAGCAGAGAAACACCTGGAGGTGTTGCTTTTATAGATATTTAAAAAAAAAAATTAAATTCAAATTGTTAGAGTTTTATCCTGAGCTGAGGAAGGAGAAGCAGAGAGAGGTTCTTGAGGTTTGGATTTAACCCTTGCTTGGAGCCTCTCTGGGGAGCGCTGGATGTGCCAGAGCCGTTACAGGACTGAGCTCACCTGCCACCGTTCACACAAACCAACCCAAATCATTAGTGTTCTGTTGCGTTCTTGCCTGTGCACGAAACCCGGCCGCTCCAGCACTGAGCCAGTGCACCCCGTTGTTCCCCAGCCGTCGTGCTGTGGTTATCGTGGCACCAGCATCTGGGCAGATACGGAGATAGGCACGCAGCGTTAGCACAGAAATCTATTAGCATAAATTACTGATGGATTCACCTAAAAAGCCAAGCCCCAGCTCCATGATTAAAAATCATGACAGAACTTCAAAGGGGCAATAGGCATGATTTATTTTCAAGATAACGTGGATGATTTCAAGTACCAAAGGATCTTGCTTATGCTGCTTTCCTTGGTATTCTGCATAATCTGCTGTGTCCAGCTAAGATTAGATAAAAGCAGAAGAGGGATCATTCTTCCACTCCAACATTAACTGTTGTGCTTCTCTTTATCCAGAGATGAGGCCACAGAGCTTTGTGCAGAAAGCTCCTCTTGGCTCCAGACTGCACTTCTGGATAAACCTTTGGGGGTTTATGTTTGGGGGTTTTCCTGCTGGCCAAGGGCAGCCCAGCTTTAGAGTTCTTAACTTGTTTTTATCTGGAATCTTTTATTTCCTCACAATTAACACCAATGAGCCTTCCACAAAACATTACCAAAGCTTATTTGCTGTACACCATGCATCTTTAAAAGCCCATTTGTTTCATTAGGCTTCTAATTGTTGGTAATTTGTTATTACTCGGCTTTAAAAGGAGTAACTGCTTCTGTAAAACCGACATGATCTTGGTGTCGCTCCCATACTTAATCTATTTTTATTACTAGTATTGTGGCAATCTTTCTTACTTCAGGAGCTCCTGGAATGAGCTTGTGGTGATGGTGAGTCTGTTTCCACACCAGTGACCTCCTCCGGACTGTAGCATAAGCCCCAGTAACTGCACGTTTCTTGGCAGAACATCAGGGGCAGTGACAATTCGTTGCCAGGTTTCTGCAGGATGGTCTCGAGTGACCAGGAGCTGGGATTTACTGGTTCTCAGATGTTGTGCAACATTTCTTTCTTTTTTTTTTTTTTACCCTGTTTATGGTAGAAGTCTTGTGGATATAAACGAGCCTGATGGGTCTGTCACGGCTGGGGCTCAGCGTGACGGGCAGGACTTGGCCCATAGGAGCCACATTCTACTTGTGAGTGTACGAGTGCCATGCCAGTGTCCAGCAGGACAAGCACAAGGTCTGGCTGCTTGTTCGGTTTTCCCGTAAAAAGAAATGGCTGATCTCTTGAAAGTTCTGAATGAAGCAAAAACAGCTTTCAGGGGTGATCAAACCTCAGCTAAGCACATCCTCGAGCCCCTCTCCCGAGTGCGCCGGCCGCTCCAGCGCAGCCCCATCCTCCCCGCTCGTTTTCTTTTATGTTGTTAGTGGCAGTGGAGGGAGGATCGATACTTTTCGTGTCACGGCAAGACAATGTCTGTCCATTATTGCCATGATATTGGCGGCTTGTCTGCTTTTCTTGGATTGTCTATACTTCATTTGTGCAAAGTACTGTAATTATCCCCTAGTAGTCATTTTGGGAATGGCACACAACTTGAAAAGAAATCAAAATGGGTACACCTGATTGCAAAGAAAACACTTTAAATATTGAACAATTTTTCAAAAGGTCTAAATCTTCTATTTGTCTCAGCACTTAGCGTTTGTGCAGCCATTTCATTTGGGCTTTAACAATGGACATTTTACATCGAGGGCATTTATAGTAATAAAAATGAAGAAGGGTTCATGCCCCACACCCTTTATTGCTGCTTTGCATCTCTTGTTCCAGATACTCCCAGGCAATTAATAAACCCTTAATTCTGCCTCTTCCCCTCACAATCCGTGCAGGCTTTCCCAGCCTAATCATCAGTCTATCTTTCATTAAGCCAACTGCAGACTTTTGATCTACTTCTTTGGACAAATTTTTGTGTTCAACGGTTCAACAAACTAGTCCCCTGTTTACAAGATTTACATCAAAATAAGGTTTCTGGAAAAGAAAATGCAGCTTAGCAAAAATAAAAAATAGTGCAGAGTCCCCGGAGAACTAATTCATATGCATTTCAGCAATAATAATGATAATAAAAAATAGCAAGAGACAGGCTGGCTTGGCAGTGCAGAGCTGCAGGAGGAACATGGTGTTCTCCACCTCCTGGGCACCTGTCTACTTCTGCACCGGGCTGGTGAGAGCCCCGGATCTGCAGGGTCAGGGAGCTGCACCTTCTTCAGACCGACTCTGTACGAAACCTTCTGGAAAACTTGTCAGCCCCAAACCAG
Source organism: Coracias cyanogaster (assembly GCA_033124195.1). Taxonomy (NCBI): domain Eukaryota; kingdom Metazoa; phylum Chordata; class Aves; order Coraciiformes; family Coraciidae; genus Coracias; species Coracias cyanogaster. Next base: position 121,449 of record JAVSBS010002308.1, read on the forward strand.
CTCCTGAGGCTTTAGATTCCCATAACTCGGTGAGACTTTATGGTAACACTGGGATGAGGATGGAGCGTGGTGCTGAAGGATGATTCCCAATGCTGGTTTGTGATGAGCACGAGACCGTGGTGATGCTTTCAGCTCTGGGGCGAGGAAGTGTTGCCTGTTTTCCCCAGCTGCCCTTGCGTGTTATCCGCACACCCTGTCGATTACAGAAAAATCAATTTAGTAGCTGACAAAAGCTGAAGGAAGCTGCAACGTTAATTAATAGCCCTGTGTCTTGTGCAGTTGGCTCCAACAGCAGACTCCAGTATTGGAGCTAATTGGGAAGTCAGTCCAGATAGTATCTTATGGAACAAGTTCATGTTAATAAGTGATTTCTGTATTCAAGGGTAGTTTTTATTCAATTTCTAGTACTTTATTTTGACTAGCGAGTCAAATATTCTTGAAGTATCAAAACAATCTTTGTAGCTGTGTAAGAGGAGCATAAGGATGTCATTAAAAATGAACCCAGCTTGATCTGGATGCTGGCAAAACAACTTCAAAAGTATCCCAGTTATTCTGAGGGAAAGGAGCTGTGTTCTTTCAGGATGAAAGGATCCATTTGAGAATAGTTTAAAGGCAGGATTGGTCCCAGGCGAAGGGAGGGCTGCCTAAGGATCCTCCCTGAAACGGATCCGTAAAAATCTGACTTGAATTTGGAGAGCTTGGAAGTAACTGCTGGGTGTAGCTCCCGAGCTCCCACAGAGCCAAGCGTTGCCCTCGTGAAGGACAGAGCAGGAGCAGCAGTGTCCTGTGCAAGGCTCTTCTAGCGCAGAGCGTTTGGATGTGGTGGGCCTCCTGCAAAGAGGCATCCACTGACAGTGCTAGCAGCTGGTGTGAAACGGAGGGAAAGGCTTGTTTTCAGAGTTGGAGATCTTTGGCACTGGGGGCTGTAGAGCCAGGAGGAGATGAAGGGAAACGGGGAAGAGGTCCACGGGTGGCAGATAACACTGACAACCCAATCAACCAGGGGATTCCTCACGCTCTGCCAGAGGCAGAAGGATAGAGGGGGAGATGTCACTGTACATGATGCCTTTTACTCTCTCTCCATATATCCACTTCAGATACTATTGCAAGTAGGAGTGCTAGGATGTGAATTTAGCTTTTTTTTCTTTTAAGTAAGGTTGTGGAAAAGCACTACTGATGAGAACATGGAGGTGCCAGCGGTGTCTGTGGAGAGCTGATTTACATCATTCAAAGCCGCATCTCTTTGGGTTTGAAAGAGAAGTGAAAGGAGAAGAGCAAAAATAACTTCTTTATTAGGTTGTTGACACTGATTCTCTGCATTCCTTTGATATTTTGGGGGGGCTGGTTTTTTGTTTTTCTTCCTGGAGTGTCCCTTGGATGCAAGCAAGAGCAGCGCTGTTATTTAGTGGCTTTTCTTGCCCTGGCAGTACCTCAGTGACAGAGAAGAGGAATGTCAGGCAGGGCAATTCAACAGTCTTGTGAGATGAGACACTTTTCACTGGAAAACAGTTGAGGAATTTGGACTTAAATGGCCTCACTCTGAAATGCTTGTCTAGCAACATCCCCGTATCCTTACAGACCAAAGCAAGAAGTTCTGGGATCTCTCTGCCCCACCAACTGCAGGCCAATGTGTTTAATTTTAGGGTTAAGGCAGTAAAAGCAGGTCAGGATGAAGTGTTTATTAACACTACCTTCATTTATGAAGTGGAGCAAAACCCCGGAGGCCTGAAGTTGATGAAGAATCTTCATTTCCCCCAGTGTTTTACATGTACTGTAAAACCCAGTTTGCATCAGTCATAACCAGTTGTGCCATTTCCCCAGAAGGTCACTGTGCGGTGAACATGCAACGCAACCTATTTCTGCATATTTAAAAATAAGCAAAAGAAAAGGAGATATTTTTCTCTTTGCATGCAATTTTTAAGAAGCAGAGAGCAAAAAGCCATAAAGTTTCCTTTTATAGATGTAGAAGACAGCAGCAGAGCGTGCTAAAGTGAGCGAGGAAAACCCAAGGTGACATTTAATTTTAGCCATAATAAGCTATGGCAAAACTCCTCTTATTAAAGACCTAAGGCAGAAATGTTCGGCTGGTATATTCTGGAGCAGAGACGCTGCAAGGAGCAAAGGGAGACAGAGTAAGACACCTTGAGCAAGGTTCAAAGAGCCAGGCATTAATTTTAGGGATGAAGAATTTGAGCACCTCTGCTAAGCAATAAATGAATAATGCCCGTTGCAGCGAGACAAGGCTGTTCTGCTGCTCAGGTTCACACCACAGAAATTCGCCCCTGGATAAGGCAAGGCTTCTGCCTGGGCTTGGCTGGGCCTACAGCCCCCAGAAGAATCTTGTCCAGCCCACATCCCCTAAGCATCCTGGCCTCTTACAGCGTACGTGAGCTGTTGGAGGCGATTTCCAGCATCGGAAGGGCAGGGAACTGCAGACTGCAGCTGCAGCAGGGAAGGGCTGGAGTCCTGCGCAGGGGCTGCTGCCCAGGTCTAAGCCACCTCTCACCTGGAAACTTGGCAGACTCTGGATTAGGGGAAAAGCCAAGTCAGAAATTGCGCTGGCAGGTGGAAAGCATCCAGAGTGAAGTGTTTTCTTTAGCAGATGACTGGTCAGCAAGATTAGGAGAGCAGCTGTAAATTCTCCTGACTACACGTCTCCAAAGGGAGAAGGGCTCTTTCTGTAGGTCTCTCTTCAGTTGTCTACTCCTAGTGGCAGCTATGTCTGCAGATAAGTGCCCAGCACCTGGTTTGGCAGCACTTTCTAGAAAAGAATTCATAAAATCCAGTAAGGCACTTAGAAATCCTGCAGCTTCACTAGCTGGCTGCACACCTGAGTGCTACAGAGCAGGATATTGAGTCTCTGCTCCTCAGAGGGTTCCAGCCCCCAGCAGATGAGGCACCACAGTGAGGGGCTGAGCTGGTCAGTCTTGCTGTGGCCCTGCGCCGTGAACGGGCGCCTGGCAGAGGAGGTCTGCCGCGGTGGTTTGCTGGCAAGCTCCAGGAATGCTTGTTAATAGAGGTGCCTCCAATGGCATGTAAAATAGATCAAAGGGTCCAGGTATGGCCCCTGCACTGGAAGAAATTCAGTTCCTGCCATCCCTCCGTGCACGTTCTCCTCTCGAGTGATTCTGTGATGGTGCCGAAAGCTGTGCCAAGGCTTTGGGTCATCATTGCGCATCTGGTTCCTTTCTGCTTTGTCTCTGAGGTACGTTAGCGCCGTAGGATCTCTCAGTGCCCTTCAGTGCAGGAAGGAAGATGTTGCTGGCACCCATAATAATCTACCTGTACAGTGATTGCCTTCGCTGATGGGTGAGATGGGCACTCGAACACCAAACAGCTGCCCACCGTCATCACCTACAGAGCAGTTTCCTCTCCGGGGGTCTGTGTGGCTGCTGCGCAGGCTGCTCGGGGAGGGAGCAGGGCTGTGCAAACCTGTCAGTGCCATCAGAGCAATCCTCGTTTGGCTCCATGGCTGTGGGTATGCACCGGTACTTGTAGCAAAGTGTCCAGCTGTACCAGATGTGGTTCCCATGTTGGTCTCAGTGCCCAGGAGCGTGTTTCTGACCCACTAACACAGCCCAGCGAGGCTGCATCTGCTGCTGGGGTCAGGAACTGGCTCCCTTCTGCAGACATGGATGGGGGAGCTGGGCACAGCCTGGAGCTTCCCAGCACTTCCCACCCTCAGGAAGCCCTTCCTTCCCTCTTCCAGCTGGTAGGAGGGAGGAGAGGGGCTGGCAGGACCAACAGCTCCCTTGGAGCTGCACCACAGGGGAGCAAGATCAAGCGCTCCCAAATCCGTCTCCAAGTCTGTTGTATCCAGCTGGATCAAAGCAAGACTGCCCAGCCCACGGCTCTGGATTTCTGACATTCAGCTGCTTTACAGCAAGTCTGTGAAAATAAGTAGAAGGCAGCAACAGGCAGGCTGCTGACCAGCAACCACTTGGTTCTGGGCTGTCTGCAGAGCCAGACCTTTCTCTGCCTGCCTGAGCCTGGATATAAATAGATGCTGAGAATCGAGGCGATGGGTGGGTTATACAATGAACCTCTGCTCTCACAAGAGCCAAAAATACCCACAGAAATGATGGGCAGTTTGAATGACATTTGCAGAATGCTGCTAATGGCAAAAAAATTGCTGCCATGTTTAGCAGAGTCCCTGTCACGGAGCGGCTCCTTGTCCCACCAGCGTGGAGCCTGGTGCCCCCGCGTCGCCCCGCGCGCTTGCTGCTCTCCCTGGTGCTCTTCTGAGGAGGGATGGGGATCAGCAGACAAAAGAGCTCCAGTATTTCATGGCATCCTTGGCCTCGCAGCTCAGATTTCAGGTCAATGTTATTTTCCTCTTCTATTTTGCAAAATGACAGGAGAACAGATCGCGCTCACCTTCGCAGGGAAGCGAATCCTTCCATTGTTGCCGTATAATAAGGGACAATAATTCTTGGAGAGAGAGCGAGAGGCAGAGTTTTTTGTGAAATGCTTCCATTTTGTGTATAAACCTATCTCTATTTTTCAGTCCTAAATGGCCCTTGAATTGAAAGCCCAGTGTATGAGCTGTCTCCATTCAGTGTGAAAGCTGCAAAGAAATAGAAACTGTCCAGAATTGCTCAGCCCCTGGGCGAGGGGACGCTTGTCTCTATGGATGTTTTTGACTATATATTGTCACAAAGCTGTGATGATTTTATGGTTGTGAGGAGGGGGGTTAAGGGTCTGGAGCTCCTCGGCCGGCTCTATCCCAGACCCAGGGTGCTTTATCTGCTGTGCTGTGGTGGGTCCCAGACCGTGAAGCACCCGGGCTCAGTGTCCACTTGCCTCCGGGGGTTCCGGGTGATGCCGGGACCTGCTGAGCCTGGGTCTGTGCACGGCTGGGTGAAGCCCAGGAAATGGGCTGGTTCTACGCACTCTTCCATTGCATCACAGATCTCTGGGCCATCTCTTAGATATGAGAGCCTCAGGAGTGTTTCAAGCATCACTTAGGGAATGAGTTATTAAATTATCACTGATTTGAGGCGCATGTAGTGTGTTCTCCACGTTCTGGCAGCAACCATGGGGAGGGTCACGGGGCTGGAGATCTGGCAGGTGCTGCTGCGGGACCGGGCTGAGGATGGGTTCAGTTGATGGTGAGGAGCAGGATGAAAACCCCATGGAGACAGCTCGCTGCTCTCTGAGCAACGCTCTGGGCTGGGAGCCCACGGTGAGCTCCAGCATGCTGAGCTGGGAACGGCATCGTGCTGGTGTCTCACACAGGGTTTGCCTCAAGCCATTTTTGCTAACAGTAAGTGGCAAATGTTTCTGTGGATCCCGTATCCTGAGGCCCTTAACTGTTACAAATAAACCACATTATTAAAATTGTCAGAGCAGAGTGAGTAAAGCAAACCCTCGGTGCGCATTCTGGTGCTCTATTTGTCCTTCCAGGGGCTGCTGGGGAGGTTTGCAGGTAGTTGGAGCTGCAGAGAGCTCCTCAGCGTCGCACTGTGTATTATGTAGTAACTGATGGTTGCTTGGGATTAACCAGCAATAACACGTATCAATACCTGGTGTGGCTGACGTACAGAACAGCTCGGGCACATGCTGCAGCTTTCAGAAGCGTTGTGCGTCTGTCAGGATGGTTTCACCATCAGAATCAACATCGATTCTGTTAATGAGAAGCTGTCAGGGAGCCTGGACACCCCAGCTCTGATTCCCAACTGGGGTGAGGTTCCCCTTCCTTGCGCGGAGGGTTTGTTTTCCCAGACGCTGTTTTCCGTGGTGGATGCTCTGCTCGAGGCAGCCCCTTTCAAATGAATGGCAAAGTCCATCGCTCCTTTCCGAAGCACCAGGTCCTCGTGCTGGCTTGAGTCTCCCTGCAGACTGAGGTGCCTGAGCCGCGTGTGCTCACGTACAGGCTCCTGATGGGCTGTGATAACCCTGGTGCGCTCGGAGCTAGAAGCTCCATCGTCTGCGGTTCTGGAGGAGCGGGCTCTGCCACTTTGTGTTTGCTCAGGGTGAGGGGGAGAAAATTACAGCATCTGCTCAGGATGACCTAAGTCTTCTGCAATGGGATGTACAGTCTGTTGGGGGGAGCGTGTGCAGAGGACAAGCAAGGTTACATCAGTTGACGTTGGGCTGTAAGGAATCTCCAGATGGATTGAGTGTTCAGCTGACTCTGGGAATGTTCTCCAAGAATCCTAAAATAAAAGCAAGGTTGGAAATTTCCACACACCTTGCAAGGAGGGGGTGCCTAATGAGACCTGCCTCCTTGAAACACAACTCTGTAGAACTCCAATATCCTATTTATTCTCCCCTCATTTGGAGTGCAGGACTGAAAATGGGCTCCCTTGTTTGTGCCCACACCTTTGCCTGAGCTCCTTTAGAGTGGAAAATCAGCGGCGTGTCCCTGCTTGCTTCCAGCCCTGGGCCCCACTGGATGTATATCAGCAGTTGCATGACTCAATTGTATTAATTGTTGCATTAAATTATATGGTATTACTCAAAAAGAATGTTAATTTAGTTTTCCTACAACTGTGTTCCACTTAATTTTTAATCAGATCTGACAGCAAAAATTTAAATGAAGTGCTGCATCTTGGCTCTAAGAGGCCTGGGTACATAATGAACGTACTAAAGCGATCAGGACAGTTTGTAACACTAATACACATTAAGCGTAGGCAGGCTGCTGAGCTGTAGACAGTAATTATTCCTTCTTTCCTACCAAGCTGAATTTCATGGAGGAAGAGCTGAACTGAGCTCAGGGTCAGGGTCTGGAAGGCAGGATTGGGGTGGTTTAGTGCCAACGCGCTGGGAGCCAGCCCTGCACAGGCACAAACAAAGGTCTCGGGGGCTGGTGATGACGCCCGGGCGAACTCGGGCTCCTGGCAGCAAACAAGGCGAAAGCAGATTAGAAAGCGGGCTTCAATCTTTGTAATTTAGGCAGTAGTGCAGGAAAAGGAGGGAGGGAACCAAAAGCAATTTGCAGCAGCAGAGCGGGCGTGTAACTGCATCTTAAGTTGGAAGCGATGGTGAGAGTGTTTTCCAGGCGATGGCAACGCTACTGAGCTGCGCCAAACGAAGAGCATCTCCCAAAGTAGGCCAGGTAGCAGCATGGGCTCTGTTCAGCGTTTCCTGGAGCTGATCTGCATTCAGGAGATTGGGTCCTGGTGATAAAGCACTACTAATTAGGAGAGTGTGGCTAATTAAAGAAAAAATAAAACACGAACCCCCTAGCAAGCCGCTGGCCTGCTCATCACAGCGATAGGCTGGGGAGCTCAGGGAGCCATGCGAGTTCTTAAAAACCCTGACAGAAACACTCCCCTTCTCCTCCTCTCCCGCTTTATTGGGAGCGTGGCATTTAGAGAGTGTTAATCTGCAGAAAATGCCGACGGCCACTCGATCCGCCGCGTGGGAAGGTCCCTACGTGGGCTTGTGCTCGTGGATTTCTCTCCTCGGCTCATTCCATCAGCAGGTGTGGAGGGGTTGGTCCTCCTCCGAAAGCAGCGTGCATCGCTCCACGTCTCCTAACGGGAAAAGCAAGATCTGTATAAATTCATAATGGCTGCAGTAATCCTTCTTTTTCTGTGAGAAGCTGGTATTAATAAGGAGTGTCACAAACCGTGAATTTTATTGTAGTGATATTCATTATATGTGATATACAGAGAGAAAACGTGATGCAGTGAGGGCGATGAATTGTATTTGTTGCAAAGACTAGAGCTAAGTGGAAATAAATTAAGTGTGATGTGTTTTAGGGGGTTCTATATTCTGTAGCAGGTACAAAAAAAGGTCCAAAAATGTTGCTATAGAAAAGATTTCCAAGGTGTAAACGGAGATACAAACACAGAAAAAAAATAATTCATTTTGATGCATAGAGACGTATCCTTTGCTGTGCATTTAGAAGAGGGCTGCAGAAAGCAAATATCCCTTCTGTTCTAGGAATTGCAGAACCAGGATAATTGCTACCTGTGGTTGCTGTGGGAACCAGAACTTTTCCATTCCAGATTTTAAAAGCATGAAGTCTCAGCCAAATGTGCCATATTAATGTGACTGCTGTCACATTACAGGAAATCAGCCAATTTGTGGTTAATATAAACACATTAGGAAGGGAGAATTTTGTAAAAGAAAATTTTTTGGTGTTTTTTCCCTTAAAGAAAGGCTGGGGTTTGGCAGTTGGGCTGGAGCCAGAGGTTTTGTACAAAGGCAGAGCTGCTTGAACCCAAAATTGCTTTTTTTATGTACCAGAAGCCTGCCAGCCAGGGTAACACAGAGGGTCTGCTCACCAGAGACTCCAGCGCTTCCATCATAGTGGTTGTAGGTCCTGGTGAGCTGCTCGGGGAGCTCTTTGTGAGGAAGAGGAGCCAGTGGCAATGCACGGAGGAGCAGGCTGGTTCTGGAGAGCAGAGGCACCATGCAGCCAAGCCCCATGGCCGCACTCAGTGTTTGTGGAGACCCCCCGGGTGCAGCTCGGACCCGCGGCTCCAAGGCAGAAACGATGCTCCCAGGCTTCTAAAGCGCACACGGGTCCAAGGGCCAGGGAGCATTTTATTTATTATTTGACTGGCAGAAAGTAATCAGGATAAAAGGGCTCCCTGGTTAATAATTCACTCTTGGTGCCTCGTGTATTTTCCCGTGTGCATTGTCAGGGCTGGTCGGGCTCCTTGCATCCGCGGCGAGCAGAGGGAGCTCTCGGGGCTCTGGTGCGGAACCAGGCAGCGTGCGATGGAGCAATGTGCCGTGCCAGTTTGGCACGGTCGCTTCTGAGCGCCGCAGGACATGGCCCAGAACCATTGCAAATACACCTACATCTCCAGCATCACCACCCTGGTAGCGGTTTATTTTTTAAGGGACGCTTAAAAGAGCCTGTGTAGGCTCCGGTGAAAAAAAGCACCAAGGCAGAGCTGGCGCAGGGAGGCTCGGGGCAGCGGGAGGCCGAGCCCCAGGCAGAGATCCCCAGCAGTGTGCGGGCCAGAGGCCTCCTCGGGAAACCTTTCCTGAAAGGCAAAGCAAAGGCGGCTCTGGCTTAGATACATCTGCAGTGATATTTTATTGATTGCGTAGGACCCTTAAGGCAATTTCGTTAGAGCAAGTAAAGAAGGATTTTGGTTTTGTTCTCCTGGACGCCGTTGTTTCCTGGCTGCCTAGAAAAGCACTTCTGATTTCTTTTGTGTGGCGCTACAAGCTGCTGGAATAATCACTTTAAAATCAGGGTTTGGGTTTCTAGAAGAAGCTAGAAGGAAGTGCGGTTCAGCTACAGCCAGCGCTCCTTGCATCAACGTTGCATTTATGACTCTTACAAGCAAGGCTTTGGATTTGCTGCGTTGGCACATTTAGGCTGCGTTTCAGCAGCTCTAACTGGCACTTAGGAAGGCCCAAATATTCCTGTGTAAAGAAACTTACTATGGCAAGTGTGTGATGGTTTATGCGTCCTAATTCTCAACGGGTATCGCTAAGTGCAGTGGGAATAGGGATTATTGTGCATAAATGAGGCAAATTAGAGCGAATACTTAGCTGCGCCTGAGACTCTGGCAGGGAAAATAAGGAAAATGAGCTACATTTAGAAGAGAAGTAAAGAGGGTCCCGATGGAAACCGCAGTGGTACTGCGGGGGGAGCAGCCCCGGTCGGGGCTCAGGCTCCCCGAGGACTCTGCTGGGTAACGAGCTGTCCTGGCACAAGGAGCTCTCAGTGCTCTGGCATCAGTCTGGAAAATACCGTGTGTTGTTGTCCTTTATGTAAGCAAGGGCTGAAAAGTGCAGCACGTTTAATAAATCTTTTTTTTTTAAAAATGAGTTTGCAGAGTTTTGCTGGAGGCATTTTATAGAGACGATAAACTAAATAGATGGACTACTGAATATTTTTTCCTATCCGTTTCCAGTCCCTCCAATGTACACACTTGCAAAATGGCTTCGCTCCAGCCAGACATTTCAAAGTGAACTTGATCTTGGTGGGTCGTGGGCTCCTGGCTTGTCCCCATCTGTGGTGCTGAAGGCTGCACTCTGCCGAGGTGGGATCCCATCGCTGTTTGAGCCGTGGAGCGGTGCTTGCTGCCTAATGAAGGCTCTAATTACTTCTCTGAGCTCTTCTAGTAACCGGTTAAGAATCCAGTACACGCTCATATGGCAATATCTCTTGTTAGATTGAATGGAAAGATTTTAGGCTTGTAAGTTCATAAAGAGACAATGAAAATTCCCAGCGTATCACTAATACATCAGTGTTTGCATAAATAGCAGGAGTTAGTCTAGTAAAAAAGCAATATTCTTGGCATCGTGCTAGGCGAAGAGGGTGCTTTTACCTACTTGGAATAAATGTTCTCATTTTAAAAGGAAATAAGTCTGTGAGTTCTTATGGTTGTTTATGGAAGATCTTACAGTACAATTAAAATATTGGCTTTTACTTAATCGTACTGAGAAATGGACTGTTCATTGAGAAAAGAAAGTACCAGTGAAGCTTGATACTGGTGTCGTTTGGGTATTCTCGTTTGCCAGGGAAGGAACTGTGATGACGTAGGGGCTGGGACACCTGCAAACCCAGCTGTTGATGCTGGTGAGGTTGATGGTGGGTGTGTGGGAGTCAGGCTGCCGGCGAGGGCGATGCCAGCACCGCTGGTCCACAGGCACCGACCCCTCGGCCTTCTCCCAAAGCCACCAGGAGACGTGTTTCTCTGGGCTGTTCCTCACAGACAGGCACGATCCCTCAAAGCAGAGGCATTTCTAGCAGAGCTGGGGAGAGTTCCGTGCTCGGTCCCCACGGCTGCAGCACACGGAGCCACAAACCTGCCCGTGCCCTGGGAATGGAAAACCAAAAGTAAAGATTTATCCTGAGATCGCTTAGGCTGGAAGTTGGATGTGTTGAGTCAAAATGGCTTTTTCACTTCAAACATCTTTACGGCAGAATTTTAAGAAAGTCAAGACTTGATGTTTCCTTTAACACTTTCATTAAACACTTTTCTTAAAAAACAGATTTTGGGCCAAAGCAAATCTAACCAGCTTGGGTTTGGAAATCTGGTTTGGATTTTAAACCTGTGATAGTACAACTCTTTCCAAATTCCAATTAACTAGATTTTTTTTTTTTCTTAGCATTTCTTTCTACATAAGCCTCTGTTCTCTATGCATTTTTAATAAGCTTTATCCTGTGAAAACATGAGAGAGCTAACTGCAAGTGAAAAGAATAAAGGCTGTTGCTGCGTCACTCTGAAAATCTGTTAAGTACTGGAAAGCTCATAGTAAAAAGCAAAGCAATGAGGAAATTGTAGCTCTGTTCTTATTAGAAACTGTGAATGAAGATAAAACCTTTTCACAAACCTCGTCTGGGTGAAAAAAATGCGGAGTAACAGCACTAGATAAATGTGTGACAGTGCTCACGCATGTTGCCGATAGTGGAATAAACAGCAGAAGACCTCTTTGTCCTCTTCTGTTCCTAAGTAGCAGAGCTTTGAGGTGGGGGACTGATCGATCCCTTCCCGGGGAGAAGGAGGGAACTGCTCTGGACCAGTGTGAAATGCTGAAAACAGAGGAGTTAAAAAAAACCAACTCAACACATAAACCAAGATTGTTAAGGAGAAAGTGGTTATACAGATGATCTTTCCAGAATGTATGTTTTTTTTTTTTTTTTTTTTTTTAAGGAGAGCAGATCGGCCAGGTTTCTGTCTCCAGTCCATGATACCAAGGCTGGTGGGACGTGGTGGTGCGTCACTGGGAGCAGAGCGGAGGCAGCTGCCTGGGGCTGCGCCTGTCCATGGCCATCGCTGCTGGTCCATGTGTCCATGGGGCAGTGCAGGGCTGGAGGCTGGGACCCACCACGGTGATGTCCTCCCTGGGCTCTGAGGACGTGGTGGGTGTCCCTGCGGGGATGGGAATGAAGAGCAGAGCTTTCCATGAGAGGCATGGGGAGATGGTGGGGTCTGAGCCAGCAGGGACATGGAGGTTTCCTTCCCAGCTGTATGTTTTGGAAATACTAAGAAATAATATTTAGGTGTTTAAATAAAACATAATCCTAATTTGAGACAGTTTGATGCGTGGCTTGAGCCTGCAGAGCCGTTGGCAGGGTGTTTGTGTGCGCGCGTTGGCACGTGCCCTTCCTCACCTGAAATTGCACAATTCCAGAACGTTCCCTCAAACCGCATCCGCTGTTTTCGGATGCGGCCTCTGCCTCGGACTCCTCTTGCTAAACGCGGGGTGCTGGGGGGGTGCACCCTCTTGGGGCGGGTCCTGCTCGGCTCCACGGCCACCCCAGCGAGTGGGCACGGGGGCAGCCTCGCCGGGAAAAGCTGCTGACCGGCCCTTTCCCTGTCAGAACTAATCAGCGTCAGACAAGCTAATGGGGAACACAAAACCTATTTAAAAGCTACATTTACCACTTGGCTGATTCCATTACATCGTGTAATATCCAGGTGTCACATTTCCTTTCAAAATGCCGGTTTTAATGCTCTCCCAGCTTAGCTGTGTGACAAGGGGTCCATCCTCTGTCCTGTGGGACCCAGGAGAGTCCAGGAGGAGACGGGGGGGTCCTGTGAGGTGGTGATGGAGAGGGGGCAAGTGGGTGCTGGGCCGGGTGCTCCAGGGGTGGGGATGGAAATGTGGTGGCTGAGCTGGTTATAACGCTGCCAGACCCGAGTCCCCGCCATCCTGGGGACACTGAGCTGATGAGGGAGATGCTGACGTCCCTCAGATTCCCAGGGTTTTCCCATGTGTGCCGGCCAGCCTCGGCTCCCCATGGCAAAGACTTCCCATCCAGCAGCTCCTGAATGGGAAGCAGCCACTTGGTTATTTCCGAGATTTAACGGCTGAGTGTGTTGGGTTTTTAACGTCTCCATTACCACTGAATTATGCATGATCACTGTTGTTACGGGAGTGGGCTCGAAACTACTTCCATTTGTTTTGCCCTTTAAGGGAGACACTTTCTCTGCACCATAAATAGGCAAACTGTTGCTTTCTGCCGGGCCCTGGCGGCCACGGCTACTCCAAAGGCAGTGCGTGTTTGCTCCTGCAGCCCAACCAGTGCCAGGTCCCCCAGAGCTCTCCTGGGCTGAGCTTCCCACCCGCTGTCGGTGAGGTCTCCTTGTTGGCACGGGCTGTTCCAGGGATGCTGGGTGTCTGGAATCACCTGGAACAATTAATTTCTGGTTTGCAGTAATTCTTGGTTTAGAGCAGATATTTTTGCAAGGATTCAGGTGCTTAGTGAAAAGCAAATATCATCTGTGCTGCTCGCCCCGTTTCCTGCGCTGGGGCTCTATCATGAGGGGCTTCACATGAGCACAGAAAGCCAATGCAAGGTATATATGCCATACGAGTTCTGCTGTGGGATGGGAATAGGCTTTGTAGTGCTAAAATGAGATTTTTATTTTTCTTTCTTTTTTTTTTTTAAGTCATAGGTAGTGCTTCCTCTGTGCTGGATTTCACCCAATACGAAAAAAATATTTTTTCAGCCAAAGAAATGCTGTGCATAAAGCTCCTTGAGTTTCATCTCTCCCCCCTGCTTATAAAGCTGAAATTCCTTTTTAGCTTTTTCTTCTGTTTTGCTTCCCCTCTGGGCCCTTGAAATCTCCCAGATCTGCAGTTGTATCGGTAACTGCATCTAGAATTAGAGGAATCCTTATCTCTAGGCCTTGCTGATATTTTCTGTTCTGGGTATACAAGTGCCAGAAAAAAGCCTGTGAGTTTGTAACTTGCACTCAAGCTGTCTCAGAGGGATCTGAAATTTTAGGGAGTTCTGAAGCTCCTTTCTAGGTCTCTCAAATCAGGCATCAAAGATCACGTGTCGTTTTTACTCCTTTGTTTCGTGTCCGCGCTGTAGTAAACGGCACCTGTGGTGGTTTCCTCTGTAGCTACAGTTTTATAGAGCAAGATTAAGGATGTAATTGCTCGCTTTGATTCTTAACAAGATCAAACAGAATGACAGAAATACCAGTAAAGGGTTTTGTAAAATGCTCACTTAGGTCGAACAGATGTATCTACATCTACCTCTCGCGGTTCGGAGGAGCTGGCTGCTGGGGGATGCTCTCCGAAGAAAGCCGAAGCTGCACCTCCAGAAGCTGATGCCGATAAACAAACGTGGTCAGAGCGTGGGGTTTTTCCAAGCGCTTTTGCCTGGGTCAGAGACTGCACAGGCACAGAAGCGCCAGGAAAACTGACAGCTCAGCAGGGCCCAGGGAACCGATCCCATGGAGCATCCCAGCAGCCTCTCCCAGCCCAGGGCAGCTCCGGGACCCCCAGGCTGGGGAGTGAGGTGGCCGCCGGCACTGTGCGGTACAACAGTCCCGGTGCCGATGCTGCCGTGGTGCTGTGGGTGCAGCTCAGGATGGTGAAACACATCTGATGGAGGGAGAGCTGCACGACCCTCTCCAAGCCTTTCTCCAGGTGGTGGTTTAGCCCGTGTAAGACAAAGCAGGTCAAGGAAAAAAGGAGGCAGGAGGCTGTCAGGCGTACGCGCAAGGGTGGCGGAGTAACGGCGTTGAAGCGCGACACAAGTCAGCAGCAGCATACCGGGGCTGGTGTCTGATCTCACACCCTGCAATTAGTCAAGTGCCACATGCACAGGCAGGAAGCGATCAGGCTGCTGTGTAATTTAGCCTCGCGTTGCGTGCGATTCCCTGGCTCTGATGCTGAGCGCTGGAAGGATTAAACAATTGGAGCTCTCCGTTAGTCTGCAAGGCATGAAGAGTTTTCAGGGGAATTCGGCTCCGGCGCAGGCAGGCTCCGACCCAGAATCTGAGCTATGAAAGTGAGTTTCATGCTGTGGCTGTGTCCAGGACATGGGATTGCTGGACACGGATCCTGCTGCAGAGGGATGTCAGGCAGGAGGATTTCATGGTTCTGTTAAGGACAAAGAATGAAACAGAGCATTTGGGGTTTTACAAAAAAATCAGTTAGGATGCTCTTAAGGTTGCTTTGTGGTACATTCCCCACTCCTCTCAGAGGAGTAAACTGGACATCCCCATTGCAAAGAGGAGGTGGTTGCTGCAGGGTTCCTGGCGCAGGGTTTTGGTGGCTGGAGGGGCTTGCCAGGAGGTAGCACGTTCAGACTGGTCCTTGCAGAGCTTTGTGGAGCGGGCACAGGCAGTCAGACCTCTTCCAGACTTCTGGAGCCGTGTCCCACTAAAATCCCCTTCATTTCAGCAGGAGAGTTTCTCAGCTGGGGACTGGTAGGTTTGTTCTTCCATCCCGCTTGCTGCTGGAGCAGGGGCTGCCTGTGCTCGCTTCGGGCTTACGTTTTGAACGTGTTATTTCTGACGTCCCCGGACAAGGTGGAGTGACCCCAGGCTGTCCCCCCTCCAGCCCTTTGGCTTCTGTTCTTGTTCGGAGAAGGAAGTAATGATGAGATTTTGAAAAGTTTCTGAAACTTCCTGGGGAATAAAGTCTCTTTCTCGACCAGCTTGGTGTGGGGTACAAAATGACATTTTTATTAAGAAAGATGAAATTCTCAGGCTCAGCTAGAACCGCTTCTGCAAGGCTGTATGGCGGGGTCACTGGAACAGCAGTTGTCATGAACTTAACATAAAGGTACTGAGAAATGGTGTTAAAGTGTTGGAGGAATACAGTAAATTATCTTATTTGTTACACCTTAAACACAAATATTCAAATAAGCAGCAGAAGAAGAGCGTGACGAATGGATACAGAAGGAGCCGTTCTGGGTGCAGGTGCAGAAATGAACAGAAGGGAAGGCGCGGGATTTCATTTTCCTCTTCTCTGAAATATCCTTTGTTCCTCTGAGAAATGGGAATGATAAGTCTCTGAGAAAGAAAAAACATTCCTCTTGGTGACCTTATGGATTTAAGATCTATTTCTAAACCGAATTTTCATAAGAAAACTGCCACACAATCTCCAGATTAAACCTCACTTTATTTTCAGGCAGACATGACCTTTCCTAGCTTTGGATATTAAATATCACAAAACCTGCTGCAATTTAAGCTGAGGATTTTACATTTAAATAAATGTAACTTAAAAGCAAAACTAAATTCTCTGCAGAGTGCAGGAGAACGTGGGGCTGGGCAGGAGGAAGCGCTTACCTCTGCTCCCGAGGATGGCCCTGCACGGCCCATGCCCCAGCCGTGGGCTCTACTGCCCTCGCCCAGCCCACCTTGGCTTGACCTCCTGGCTGGTCTGCAGGAGATACCACATGGGCAGTCTCCTTAGTTCTTAGCTTGAAAGAAGCAGCTTAGCCTGGCAGTTTGGTCCACTGCCGGTCACTGAGCTGCGTACGCTGTTGGAAAGGGGAGGGTGTGTTCTGGGGAATCATTCCCAGTGGAACACTGGTGCTGCTGGGATGGCCAGTGCCATCCACGTGGCCACAGGACAGGACCTGGGTGGACAGGCAACCACTGGTGGTGATTTTTGCAAAGAGAGAAGAGAACGTACCAACATCTGGTGTGAGAATGCTATTTTTTGATGTGCTCATGTTCACTGAAAGATGCATCATTATACCGGGGAGGAAAATGCGCTGACATCAGCAGATTTCATCTCTGGCCTTCTCTCTGCTGGAAAACATGCGCTTGGCTGTAAGCAAAATTTGTCTCACTTGACAAGAACTTTAAACTTCAGCAGGGCTTTTTTTCCATCCTTCCCTTTTTCAGCCATAAATGCCTTTTGGTTAACAAATGCTTTGCGACAACAAATCAATGTTCCTCTGTGTAACAGAATTAACTCAAGTTGCACAGCTACAGAGTTGCTCTTTGATTATTGTCAATAACTAATCTTTTCATGGGTGAAATGAGGGATCTTGGCTCATTAGCATGTGCTTTGTGGAATGGCATTTATCAGCACAAGGAAGTTAAAACCTCCAAAAGGGGTAAGGGCAGTTCAGGTGAAGGTGAATGCTGAACAAAGGAAAATAGGGCTGGACAAGACTGGGGCAAAGGAAATAACCATCGTTTTAACCAGTTGGGGATGCTTTCCCAAGGCTTTGCTCAATTCTTTTTTGTCTTGCACTTGAAATTTCATGAGAATTAAATGGCTCGTCTGATTTCCAGTGGCTGGATCCTAAGTATCTCTCCGAAGGGTGGTTGCTGCACTCGCTACGGCGTTCTCAGAAAAACAGGGGCGAGAGAAATCGCTGCTGTGCTGGGGATGGCAGGTTCAGCAGCCGGGCCTTGCCCCTGCGTGAGCGGGTGAGGCTGCGGCTCTTTTCCGGCCTGGGTTCAGGGCAGCTGGGAAGCCAAAGGGCAAGTGAAGTGAGTGGTGTGGAGAGCGGGAGCTGCTGCGGCCGCAGGGGCAGCGGGAGGAAGGGAGGTGGGAGGAAAAGGGAATGTGGAGCATCAGAAGGAATATTTCCTCCTGAACGGATCTGTGCCACGCTGCGAGCGAGTGGAGAACAGCTGTTAGCCTGGCCCTGGTGGGACGTGCGGGAAGATGGAGGCAGTGGGGAAGGGGGGCCCTGTGCACCCGCGCTCGCCCAGCCTTGCTGAGCTGCAGCCGGTTCCTCA
This sequence comes from Coracias cyanogaster, assembly GCA_033124195.1. NCBI lineage: Eukaryota > Metazoa > Chordata > Aves > Coraciiformes > Coraciidae > Coracias > Coracias cyanogaster. The sequence continues at coordinate 138,821 of JAVSBS010002308.1, forward strand.
GGCTGGACAGGAGCTGCAGCAGAGTCTGGAGGAACTCTGCGTCTCCTTCAGAGTGCCCTGGGTGAGTCTCCACCTCAGATTTGTCACGGTGCTGCCTACCCCTGCCCCATTCCACTCACAAGGACAGTCTGACTCCCCAAGGTGCCCCCCGCCTGCTTCAGAGCCGTCAATTCTGATTTCCTTGGGTGGTTTCAGCACAAAGGAAGGTGCCTGAAAGCAGCCAGTCCCGCTGCACAGCCGGCTGTCCTGCCCGCTTCTCTGCGGACGCAAGGTCTGGCCAGAGCAGATCACCCGCAAGTTCAGCGAACCCCCCAATTTCCCAATGTGTCTATTCAGGCCACAGAAGCACGTTGCCATGGAGACGTGCTGAGCGCGGGCAGGATGCTCGAGTGATGGAGTCTCACAGCCAGAGGCATCTGTTAATCTTATTTTTATCAATTTTTAAAGAGGGTATGATGGTGGTATCTCCCCTACCTTCCCCTTGCAAAAGCTTGGCATTTGCACGTTATTGAGAGCACTTGCTCCAGCAACTTTGAAAATGAACCTTAACGAACAGAAAGTGCTGGCTCGGGGAACTTGTGCTGCGAGGGACAGAACATAGTGGCAGGGAGCTGCTGCCTTTGACACATTGCTCTGGCTTTAATGAGGGGGAGAGTGACAGCCCGAGCCAGAGGTAAAAGGAAGAAGCGCCTTTGCCTTCACCTCGGGGGGGGTCACAGATAAGCCGGGGCCTGCAGCCAGGTCAGGAGGAAGAAATGGAGCTTTTATTTATGAACCTCAGCTCGGTGGCTGTCTGCAAACGGGTGGTGTTGAACGTGCAGCAGCATTTTGAAGTCCTTACATAATAGCTGCTGTAGGAGCGTAGTAATAGTGTTCTGAGGAAGAAATAAGTACTTAATGCAAAGCGAATATCTGTGTTTTCCTCCTCTTACCTGATTTTGTTTAGCTAAGTGCCATACAAGTCTCAACAATGGGAAAATTTCCACTTCAGCTCTAAGCAGGGAGAAGCGAGCCCGTCTCTCTCAGAAGTAAATGACGGCAAACTCTGCTGAGGCTGTTATAAGTCACTATAAAAATGACACAAAGAACCACACAGGGTGTGAGCTGAAAACAGCGTGGGGGGAAAAATAAAGCAAAGTTATGGCCCTTACCGCTCACAAAATACACTTTCCGCAGAGATTCCCAAGAAGAATAGCCCTGAACGCCTTGCTGTGAATTGGATGGCGATGATGTGGTGATGTTACCGCTCACATATTATCATGATTCTCAGCATTGTGATGGTGCTTGAAGACATTGATTAGGCTCTGGCCTCGTTAAACTGTGCAGATGTAATGAAAAACTGACCTCCCTGGAAAGCCCTATACCCTGAGCTTTGAAGAGAGCAGGTGGCAGAAGGATTTAGGAGTGGGTGTGAAGACGGCAATAAAGCAGATGTGTGGTTTAGGGAGCTGGTTTCTGTCCAACAAGGGCTAGGCTGGGTACAGTCTTTATTTCATGGACTTAACCATGATCATGGCAAGGAGTTATTCTTCACTCTAAAAGACACAGGACTATCCTGTGAAGGGGTGTTGAAACTGGTACCCAGGCAGGGAGAGATCATAACCCGCTGACCTCCGGGGTCTTCTCAGTGGCTGTGCCGGGGGGAGGTTGCTGAAGTTGCTGTGGGCTGAGGCCATCCAGCAGTGCTGGGCTGGGACAGCCTCGCCTCGCCTCACTGCTGGTGCCAGGGCAGGAGACGATACTGAACCCTAGAGTGATGCTTCAGGAGTTGGCTCTTGCTGAGCCCTAATGACTGTCCTGCAGGAGTGAGATAACCTGAGCTGAGTGTGGAGGTCTGTGAAGGGGAGCTCTGCGCCGTGCCCAGACCCTGTCCTGTGACCCCCCTGCCAGGCCCCTCCCCAGCCACATGTGGGGACACGAGTGTTCCGATGTCTTTGCCTGCAGCTGCGTGCAAACGTGTTTCTGGAACCCAATGGGATTCACTCTGGAACACGTAAAGCAGAATTACGCGTGGTGTTAGTCTGGGTGTTATCCAGCCACGGCACTAAACTGAGCCGTGTGATGATACGGGTACGTTTTTTGACATGAGTGATCCTCAGAGAAGACGTTCTGCATAAACATCACCTAATTTTGTTCTGATTTAATCCTCTTTATTTATTGCACTGTTGTACCTGTTTATTATTTTCAATTTCCTGGCATTTTACCTCACTGCACCTGCCACTTCTGATCATGCAGCAGGACCTCCAAGTGAGCACAACAAAGCACCTTTGTGTCATTCTCCGCTTTGATGCGAAGGAAACAGAGGGAACACAAAGAAGATAGATGCTGAAAAAGCTGCGCACACGTGTTCTAAAGATAGCAGGGCAGCTCCTGTCAGCAAAGCGATCTGGAGGCAGCCACCATGCCCTGCCTGGGCTAGTGCATCTCCCTGCCCTGTTCAGAGCAGAAAACCTCCACCAGACACAGAGGGGTTGGTGGAGTCAGGTCAGTGCGAGCCCGGGGATCTACTCTCCCCTTCCCTTCTCCAGGAGGGTCATTGTGGGGCTGCGGAGCTGGCAAGTGGCTCCCGGGCTGGGACCGCACCTGCAGCATCCTTGCTGGCATCCCGGACTGGGAGAGAACCTGCTTCTCCACAGGGTGTCCAGCTCTGGTCCAACACCAGTGTCACAGTGCAGGGGAGGGGCAAGTGCTTGGCCAGTGGGTGTGTGCCTTGGCCAAGGCTGGCCAGGATGGTCCCTCACAGCCCCTGGGCCAGGGCATCCAGGAGATCGGGGTGGGCTCATCCTGCTGCGGTCTCAGGTCCTGGCCACCTCATCACCCCCCATGAGGATGTTCCCCTGGCCTCTGGAGGTGGCTCTGCTCTGAGCAATGGTTGCTGTTGGCAATTTATCAGACATAATTACGCCAATTAGCCCACACATGCAGCTCCAGCCCCAGGAAGGCTTTATGACCTGACAATATATTCCTGCCAGGCAGAAAAGCACAAACCTTTTCCTCAGATTATTGCGAACTAATCAGCCTGGGTGGGAAGTTTACAGTTTAGCACACAGCTCGGTAGTTTGGTTATAAATGTTCATTTTGTTGCTGGTTTGGTTGCCCTGCTTTGCAGGACTGGTATCAATCCTCATTCAAATCAAAGCCCTTTTCACACATGCTCCAGCGAAGTGGAATTTTCTGCAGAATAAGGTGTTATTAACCTAGCTCCGCTCTTCCCGGCAAGGAACGAGCCCTGCCACTGAAACCATTCCTCACCAATGAACCCTGCTTAACTAGCGATTAGCAGACCTTCCAGCAGCAAGGAAAATGCAAAACCTGTGACCTTTCGAGCTCTGAGCTGCAGTGACTTTTAAGATGTAAGAGCATTTTCTATTTCTTTTCCCAGAATTTCAGCAAACAGTGATTTTTATTTATTTTTTATATATAGCTCTTCTTGTCAGCATGTTGCTTTTTGACTTCTCCATTCTGTTTGCTTTATTCCCCCTCTCCCTCATGCGTGACGCTGTTCTGGGGCCAGCCTGGGGACCATCTGACAGCCCAAATCCCCACCCCGCTGCCCCTCGCAGCCCCAGACACCCTCATGTTGGCTGGACCCACCAGTGTCGCGCCAGCAATGCCGTGTCTTGAAATACCCTTGGCACAAAAATCATATTGCTCTGAATTAAAGCGAGAAGAGCAGGGCAAGGAAGGATGCCCAGAAGCCCAGGGACCATGTGTCGGTGGAGGGGGTTGTGGTGGCCGGGGCGGTGCCAGGACCTGTTGGTGCCGGAATGTGCCGCAGCGCGCGGTGTCTGCTGCCGGGGTTACCCCCACGGGACCTTGGGACCAACCGGCATTTTGGGGGGTCGTCTGCACGAGGGGCCTCCCGTGGCAGCGGGAAAGGGAAACGCCAGCAGGGGGAAAAACGTTTGTGACTTGAAAATTTGTTCCTGCTTCAGAAAGTTAAAAAAGAAACTTCTTATTTTAAGATTTGTCAGGGTTTTGTCGATGAAGACTTCTCTCTCTTGCCACGGTCTAACGTAAAATGAATAAATGCTTTCTCCTGCCTTTTTCTACAAGTCAGTAACTTCTAAATTTGTAGAGAAAAAGGAAAATGTTATGGGAACCCTCCTTTTTCTCTCTACACATGTTCATTTTGGTGTATTCTTTCAGTAATAGAGGGGGAAATTAGGGAGAGCAATATCAAATTACAGATTTTTTTTCTTTCCTTCTAAAAATCCAAAAGCAAAAGAAAACGCTAATTTCTGTCAAAGCTCTTAGACTTTAATCCAAGGCAGTATTTTTCTGTGGAAGAGTTGCTTTCAGCTGGGACCAGTTTTTCTCAGGGAAAAATGTTAATTAGCTGTGTTTTAGCTACCGAGGAAGAGGGGAAGGAATCGTTCTGTGGGAGCAGTGGCTGTTTCTCTGAGCAGGTCTGTGTGGCATCGCCTCCATCGCATCCTCTGCCAGCCCTGGGAGCGCACAGCAGCCCTTACCAGCCACGAGTCTAATGCTGCTGGTACGGGCAGGAATAATGCTTTGCACAACGTATTGCAGAGGCAAACTGCGCTTATGTGCGTGCAATCGCTACAGCGGAGGGTAGAAAGCAGCACTGGGGCTGCTGCCATCCCGAGCCAGCCGCAGCATCGCGACTGCTGCTCCTGTCCTCCGAGAGCATCCCCAGCATCGTCCTGCCTCCCCGTTCCCGCTGCACAGCTCTGCCCTGCGCCCTGTTCTGCACCACGGACTGCCCTCGGGAGCTGGCGGGATGCTCTGGGAGGGAGATGCTCTGGGAGCTGGGAGGGATGCTCCTGGAAGGAGATGCCCTGCGAGCCAGGGGATCCTGCTCCCCCAGGGCCAAGCTGCTTCATCTTCCTCTGCTTCGTGTCTGCCCAAGGGAGCTGTGATTCCTGACAGTGTCGCGGTTTCTGCAGGGCACGGAGGGGTGGGTGCCTGGCCCACTGATGGCCAGGTGGTGTGGGGAGCAGGACAGACAGACAGACATTCAGAAACCTTTCAGGAGCTGTTGAGATCTGTGATGGGAGCAGCCAAGCACCCATATCCATGTGTGCGAGTGCTTGTACAGGCACATGAAAGCGCTCTCCAAAGCCCGCCCGACCCTCTCAGCACAGGCACCGTCTCTCTCACGGGTTCTTTGAGCTGACCTGAGCTTGTGCTTTTTACACGGATGAGTTCCCAGCAGATCTGGCTGAGGAAAGCTGTGTCAGTTCAGGTAGCTGAGTTGTTCTTGTGAAGAAGAGCTTACGTCAGAGCAAACAACTAGCAGCTATAATTACTAGCTTTAGAAATTCAAAAACTTTGAAATGAAAAGGAACTTTCAGAATAAACCAGAAATCTGCACTGTAGGTATTGACACAGTCCTTACACTTGTGCGTTGTCATAAACAAGGACATGATAATTAGATATATTTTAACGGACAAAATTATTTTATTTGCTTCCCTGCCAGTTTTCATGAGACCATCAGTCATCCCCTGCATAGATAAGATTTCTTTTGTTCACTGACAGGATAAATTATATGGTTCCCATCCAGCAAATCGGCATTACTGTGCAACATTATCTCTTGCAAAGCGCTGTCTGAAAAAATCATAAATTCTGTCCAGGTTTATTAGGTCTGTCTTTTATTCACATATTTATTTTATCCTGAGCTGAGATATGTTTTTTTTCCTAATTATTAATCATATTAATAAGGATGGTGGGGATATGGCTTTTTGTAAAACCAAACCACTGCGGTGATGTTTAGGTGTTCGTGGACATTTCGTTAGCAGGTGCTGTGGCCATCGATGCGGGGGTGGATGTGGTGACAGATCTGACATGAATGCTCATCAGGGGAGGTGATGAGGATGAGGCTAACGAGGAGCCCTTCTGGGTTGCCGGGTAGGGTTTGGGCGGAGAGGCGATGTGGCCTCGGCATCCATGGCATCCTCGGCATCATTGTGCCTGTAGCACAGCCTGGGAGTCTTTTGAGACCTTCCAGAATCAAAGCTTATGCTTTTAGAAAATCTCGGTTATTGAAACGGCTTCTTAATTATTGGCTTTCACGTTCCCCCCAGTGATCTCCCTGAGAGATCTCCAAAGATAAGCTTCGCAGTGGGGAGTGAGGGGAGCGTCTCCCACCCAACTCCTATGAGCCCTTCGATATTGAGGAGGAAGCTGGTGGATCCTAGAGCTGATTATCTGAGACCACCAAAATAAAGGTACATGCAACGGAGATGCGATGCTGTGGAGAGCTGTAAATGTCACTGTGAGTCGAGAGCCTCCCGTAAAGTAAAAGGCTTGAAAATGGGGTCGAGAAGCAAAGCAGGAGCAGCGCTGGCGTCTAGTGATGGTTAAGCCTCATCACCAGCCCAGCTGCGCTCTTCTGCTGCCCCTACAGAGCTGCTTTAAAGCCGAGTGGCAGCATCAGAAATCGCCGTCCCACCGGGCTGAGGATTTTTGTCAAGAAAAACTTTGCTCAGCCCCAGCACAGGGACCGTGGTGGCTCCTGAGGCAGCTGGAAACTGGATGTGCTGAAATATTGGCACCGCGGAGCGTGGAGGACGCTGCCACAGCTCCCCATGCCGCTTGTCATACCGGAGGAGCTGCTGCCTCCCGTGAGACATCTGCTCCAGCCGAAGGGAACGCCCTTTGCCAGGTGTGATGTGGCACTCCTGGAAAGCACCACTGGATTTACTGACTGAGCGAGCAGCTGGGTGCAGGGGGGTTGTGGAATTTTTCACATCGCTTGCATATAGTGTGGTTGGTGTAATTCAGCCTCCTCTTATTCTCCCAGGCTGGATGAAGAATGAGGCTGGTTATGTGGCCTGGGGTGAGCGAGGCTGAATTATTGTTGAAGTTATTGATTGGAGAGTGGGAGAAATAGTATTAGAGCCTGGATCTCCTTTTATTCTGTTAGAGAGAGGAAACAACGTTTTCTTAAACTATGAGTCGATAAATAATTGTTTGTGACTTTTTTCACATTTTCTGATGATGGTATTATGTAGCTCTGAGGCGTTTTTGGAGGAGTGCAGCTTTCTTGGCCTGTGGAGGGGTGAAAGCTTTCAGATCATCAGCTTGCTGAATAGGAGGAGGAGGAGCCTTTAAAGAAAATCTCTTTAACAGAACTCAGAGGACAGAAGTGATGGGCGCTGCTTGTCAAATACAAGCACAAGGTTGGACCGTACGGCCAAGAGACTTGCTGGTTCTGCTGTCCTTCCCCAGTTCTGCAAGGGCTCCACATCGGGCACACTCTCCATCCTCGGCAATGCCGGAGCGGCTCTGTGTCCCCGGGCACCCCGGAGCTCCCTGGCAAAGGGCAGCCATCCCCCCAGTGTGTCCATCCCTCTGCTCCCCTGACCCAGCTGCCCAGCGCTCCCAAACCCCAGTCCATATCATTAAAAATGAAAAAATACAATTAATTCTAGTCCTGTGGTGCTCCCATCTCTTCACTGGTTGGGAATGAAACCAATACTGTATTTCAAAGAAATGATGCAAGGCAACAATTTGTAAGGTGCCGTTTATCCAGCAAATTAAAGTTTTCCTCTATGGAGATTTCTGTGAAGGAACGGATTATTTACTCCCTTGTTCAGTCATACTAAACTGAGGCGTAATTAGCAGGAACAGATGTCAGGTTTACTGAATGCTCACCGAGTTTCGCTGTGTTTGATGCTCGCTGTTCTAGGCTTGGGTTCTGGGACCGGCAGCCCAGGTGCCGCAGGGCTGTTTCTTTTCCATGGCTAGTCTCCTGACATTTTTAAGGAAGCCCTTCTTCTTCCAGTACAAGCAAGTTTAATTTTGTAATTAGATTAAACTTTCGCTTTGTGCCAAAAATTTGCTTTTCAGGAACGTAACTTGGAAAAGAATCGAGTTATTTCATCAACTCCCACAAAATGAACAGTAGAACCATTTACTGTGATCAGATTAATCACCGAGCAGAAATTCATGTGTAACCATCCTCCACCAAAGCAGTCACTAATGATTTTAAGGATTTCATCCCAGGGGTCAGCAACTTCTCACCCCTTGGGGCTGGAACGAAGGGGCTGTCGGGGCTCCTTGCAGTAAAGTCTCTCTCATTAAACAAGACAGGGGTGTTTTAAGGATGCCGGGGTTATAACAGGTCAGGATGTTTTAACAGCAAAAAGCTGGGGGAGGCCCAGGACATCTGTAACGCTCCCAACGTCAAGCGTGCCCAGGTTCGGTAGTTCCCTTTGCCCTGGCACGGATGCCACACACCAGCTGGGGCTGAGCCGGGTCTGCTGCCTCGCAGCTCCCCAGCTGGGAGCTGGGAGGGTTTAAACGCAAGCAGTTTATTGCAGCCCCTCTTGTGGTTACAGAGAGTGCTGTTAACACGAGCCACAGAAAGACCTGTCATCTCGTTTTCGAGGAATAATGTTCTCCTGCTTCTTCTAAGTGGCATAGTTGGAGATAAAACTGTTTCTCAGAAACGAACTTGAGATCTGAACTGACGTTCCCTGAGAAAATGAATTCTGCGGCTAATTTCCCAACGTACAGGCTGAGCTGAATAGCAAATGGATGATCCTAACTAAGAGGAGCACGCCTGGGTTTTCATTAAGTTCCAGCTTCAGTTGCTTGACTCTATTCATGTCATGTACTGGCTGCAGAAAGTCCCAGCCCTGCTGCCACAGCGCGGAGAGCCCGAGGGGCCGCAGAGCAGCGTTCAGGACCACATCAAACTGCAGCCTGGTTGGGGTTTGTAGGCACTTTCTATTGTCCGGTCATTTACCACAATCATGAATGTTTTGAAAAGAAACCACCAATGCTGTACGTGGAGAGGAGGAAGCAGAGCTGGGGCTCTGCTCTCCGCTCTCCTCGGCGGTGCTGAGCGCAGGAGGAGGTGCTGGAGAAGCGATCACTTCACAGGCAGCCTTGTGAGGTACAAAAATAATGTCATTGCGTCTCTCATTATCCACTTCATCAATCTCAAACTGTCGCCTAATGACACTCACCCACTCCTCCTCCTCCCTGGCGAAGTTAAATAACCAACAGCCGCTGTCACCCTGAGGGCTCTGGTTCTGCTGAGCTGCGTGCCTTGGGGAGATGCACACCATCAGGAACGGCCTTTGGAGCCAGCGTGACGTGATTCCTGGTCCCACAGATAGGTCCTGGCTTGGCTTCTGGGGGTTTGGGCGATTTGAGGTGGGGGGTGTGCTCCAGGAGTGGGCAGGGTGGGCTGGGAGGGGATGAGGCTGGCGCAGGGTGGACGGGCCGTGTTGGTGGCAGCAGGGGAAGATCTGGACCTGGTGCAGCCCTAGTTGCTAAGGAAGCAAATCATATCTTCTTGTTCCCAGTGTGGGATTTGAGGATCAAAGCCATGCCTGACCTTGATCTGAGCCACCAGCATGAACTTTAGCAGCACAAAACCAAAGTGCGGTGGGTTTCCAGGCTCAAAAAGGCCCCAGAACCATAGAGTGAGCCAGACAGGAGGACAAGATTTGTGCTCCAACAGCATCTTCTGTCTGCCCTAAAGGCTCTGTGTGCTGGTGGATCTGCTCATCCATAGCAGGGAAATCCCCAGCAGCTTGTATCCATCTTGGCACCAGTGTTTCTTCTTGGCTTTGTCTGTGGAGACTGTGAGCTCCTGGGAGGGGCGACAGTCCCTGGCTGGGGGGTTATGCAGAGCTTCATGAAGGGGCATCATCTCCATTGGCATCTCTCAGCTGGAAGAGGTTTGTCCCACACCCTGGTGAATCTTTTGCAAACACAGATACTCAAAATGGTCACTTGCACGGCTCAGCACGGGATCAGGAGCAGCTGGTGCTGGCAGAGGTGGCCACCGCTCTGTAATTGCTGCCTTCCTGTGCTCCGTCTGGTACCCCCAAGAGGCTGAACTTCGTGGCCTGGCAGGTGATGCAGAGCAGAGCATCACCCACTCTCCAGGCACTGTTCCTGTCTGTGGCTCTGGGACACGCAGGGCGATGCCGGGGGAGGTGGTGCTTTCGTGAGAAGGTGGCAGGAATCCCCCTTCTGTTCTGCTGGGTGGGATGCGTAGGCAGGTGGGACGTGACCATCCTTACCAGGCTTTGTTAGCAGCTGTTGGTAGGAAGGACCATCACATCTCTCACAGGACGAAGCTCCCTGTGCCTCAGCTGCACGTTGTCTAAATGCAGGGGCTGTGAGAGCATCGTATCTCAACGGGGAGGGAGAGCGAGGGGTGACAAAGACAGAAGAGAAGTCCCGCAATACAACGTGTTCACTCAGTGGAAGGAAATAAGTCATTCCCTAACTCAGGAGACAGTCATGAAGGTCATTGCATCAAGTATAGAGATAAATTGTCATGTATTTTATTGTTTCCCATACCTTGTTTATATTACTGTTATTACCTGTGTAGTATGGTTTATTAGTACCGAGTGCCTAATCTCTTGATGCTTCGTTATTTCACTAGATTTACATAACTGACAATAAAAATAATTACTTTAACGTAAGTAGCCAATCATTAAATCTCCAGATACTAATAGTGAAGAATTAACCCGGCATTAACAGGAATGCAGTACAGCATTAGTGCAGGCAGAGAAATACACTGTAAGTCACTAAAGAACGAGCGGGGCATCGGTGCAGAGGCCGTACCTCGAGGAATCAGCCGCATGTTACCACATCTGAAAAATGGAAATACTTCAGAAGTGACTGAGAGACGTTCAGTGAAGGATAACGGGTGTTTCCCGGAGCCCCAAAAGCCAACGCTGTGTGATTTCCGACACGCTCCTGTATAGATTCTCTTTGTCCTGGCTGAACCCAGGAGCTGGTGAGAAAGGGAACTGTCTGGACGAGAAATTGTTTCTGTGAATAGCCTGGGCCTGGTTATTTGCACCCTGGGAACTGCCTGCGGAGCGGGAGCAGCTCTCTGCTTTTTGCAGGCAAATAATCCTGTATTCTCATCATAATGAAACGCTCACCTCTCGATTCTGTCCCTAATGGCATCCCCCATCATCATGTACTCCTCATTGTACTGGAGCATAATCAAGATTTCAAAGGGCTTGGATGAAGCTGATCGAAGATGGATGGGGAATGTTTTTCTCCCGACAATAGGCGTTGTTAAGGCTTTTGTGTGCAGCTCCTCGGCTTCTGAGAAATGAGCGTGTAATCTCCATCCTTACATGCAAAGGAAAGAGAAAATCCATACAGGCCATTTTGAACCCCATAGATTTCAAAAGCTTTCTTCCCCTCGGGGTGCTGAGTGGAATGCTCATCCCTGCTGAAAGCCGGGCTGACGAGGGGTCCTGCACCGCGGGGAGGAGGATGCTCGCTGCGGGGCTGGTTAGTGCTTGCAACGGCAGCAGCGACCGGGAACTCTCTGTGAAGGATTTGCTCTGCTTCTAGAGAAGAGAATCTAATGGGGTCTCCTGCCCTTTAGCATTTTGCAGGCTCCAGAGCTGTAGGGAGAACTCCAAAATCCTTTGAAATGATCCTTTGATTTCAGTGGGCTTTCTTGAGGCAAACTTTAAGTCCTAAAAGGTTAATGCTTTGAGCTGGTAACTGCTGCTGCTTTTGGGGTGGGGTGGGATGGGATGGGAACTTCTTTCTTACCTCTAGAGTTTGCCAAAATCTCCAACATGCATGTCCTTGGGAAGATTTAACCTTTAAAAAAAACTGAGAAGTGACACCATTTCACTGGCTGGTTTAGGTAACAGGTGAATTGTTCTGGACAAGAACGTGGGTCTCTTTAAATAAAATACTTACAGCAAAATATTAAAAGCTGAGGAATTGAAATAAAGTTTTCATAAATTTGGTTATTATGATAGAATTACTTAATAAAAATCAGAAAATAAAGCACAAGGATCAATTCTGAAGACTTTTTCTAATGCTTTAGATAAGTAGCACAGAGTTTTCCTTCCTTTCTGTTTATATTTAGATCAACCTCAAGCAGCAGAGGTAAAATCATTTTGCTTTATTTTAGAAGCCCCTTAATTTCTTCATTACTTCACTAGCGTTTCTCACCAGCTCCGTGGCCTTCAAGCCCAAGACAGTCGACTACAGACAAATTAGAGCCCGTGCTTCCTTTGTCTGCTTTAATGAGTGGCTGCCATTACCCTTGAGATGCTTCCAGGGCTGTGAGCTCTTAAATGCCTGTTTTCAATAAGAAAGATATAATTTTAGTTTTTAATGTTTAAAGATTAATTACATAGTAGCCCCTCTGCAGATCCTCAGCTTCCTTCCCCTTGTTTGCGATTTTAGGCTTTAAAATAGCAAAGGTGGGGGGAGGCTGGCTCTCGTCCCCCCAGACCATCCTCGGGATCCCTGTGCTCCGGGCTGTGTGACCGGGGAGGGCACTGGGAGTGTCGATGCCCAGGATCGTCCTTCTGTGCTCTTATTCAGGGCTCTGCTCTATCCCGCGATTTTCAGATTGTCTCCATGTACCAGTATCTGCCCAGGGAAGTGGTGGAGTCCCCATCCCCGGGTGTATTTAAAAGCCATCTAGACAAGGTGCTCAAGGATAGAGCTCAAGGAGAAGTGGCCTGGTAGAGAGAGATAATGGTTGGACTCGATCTTAAAGGTCCTTTCCAACCACGCCAATTCTGTGATTTCCCCTCCCCACCTCTTCTCCGGGGCAGAACGCGTGACGAAGCCCTAGCAGGCTGAGCTCCAGGCTGGCGCGGATTTCACAAGGCAAATAATCCATGTTAAAACATGTCAATGAGATGTGTGTTAAGAGAAGCAATTTTAATGCCTAAGATGGTGCATTTTTTAACAGTTATTTTAAAAACAATGATGCTTTGCGTTGGCAACCTTCGGATCGCTCCTGGATACACACATTTGCCGCTGGTTGATTGATTTCAGCAATTTCGCTATTACAGCAAACCCAGGATGTTCACATCGTACTCCTGGCACGGTTGGGGCCTGGAGAAAGCAACTCTGATTTTAAAAAGGATTTTAAGCATTCCTTCATGACCAACCAGCTGCAAAAAATATTTTAAATCAAAATAATGAGGTTTCTACAAGTGGTTTCTCTTTCCTATGGCCTTCAGTGAGAAACAATGGAGATGTCTCTGCTGGCCTTGCTGCTCATCCTGGCACTGCCCGTGGTCCCTCTCACCAGGTTCATCACTAGACTTCTGGCTGAACACAAACCGTAATGCAAGTCACTGGCAGTTCCCCCATCAGCGTGGGCAGCTCTGGGACGATGGCTGATGTGAGGAAATGAGCGGGGTTCTCTGGAGCAAACTGAGAGTCCTTCCACCCGTTTTAGAAGGAACAGATCCTGGAAACTTTCAGTGCTCTGAACTTCCTCCTCCAGCTGCAAGAGCAATTAAATGTAGAAGTAGAAGATCCTGCAAAAGGACCATTCTGCTGGTCATAATAACAGTCATTGGGGAAGGAGAGAGGGAGAGAAACCACCGGTGCTGGTGAGTCACACCAGATGGTTGCTTTAGGGTCTGAAGCTAACAGAAACGGACTCCAGATTTTCCTCTGAGTTTCAAGAGACCAGATCCGTAAACCCAGGCACCCCCAAGACTTGCAGAAGCTGCCGTTGCCACCACCCAAGGACTCTGCTGTCCACCCCATTGCACGTGGATGACACATTATCACTGGGACAGCCTGGAGGACCCCTGGTCCATCAGTGGCTCCAGGCTGGCAAGGGTTGGTTCCCAGCCCGCACCACCCTCTACTCTTTCCCAGGTTGCTGAAGGTTGATTTGTACCCACAAGGCAGTGATGAGCTAACAAAGGATCCATTGGGTTTCTTCCTGCAGAGCATCAGGACTTCAGGAGTGTAGGAGGAGCTGGGGCTGCAGCAGACATGTCCTGGGATGGTGGCTGGATGCAGGCACAGTCCCGGTGAGGGAGTACGGGCTCTTGTGGGGCTGCAGCCCAAGGCTGAGTTTGGGCTCAATGAAAACGCTGTTCTCTTGATTTTGTTCAGGAGAAAAAATGTTACTATTGCTTCTAGGGAAAAACAGGCAACTGGAAGGAAGGATTGTGGGTTTCCATGGAAAGACTAGTCAGTCTTCGGAGGTTTCACATGTTGCCTTCTGCCTTTTCTTTCCCTACAGAAATAGCTCTTACCCAGCAAGTGGGAATGGCATCACAAAAAAATAAGCCGCCTGCTACTGGCATAAATTGGCCATTTTGCTGGCAGATGAATTTATTGTCACAGTTGAACGTCCCAGGCAGAGCTGTCCCAGCAGGAGCTCTGTGTGCTTCTGGATGTCCCTGGTGTGACCACAGCCACGGCTGCCCAGCCTGGCACAGGGAGCAGGAGGTGTTGTGACAGCCTCATCCAAGGGAAAATACTACATAGAGTGTAAGAGGCTAAAAATAGGTAACGTTTCTCCATCTGTTCTGCTTGCACTAGGAGCACAGAAAGCAAACGAGGCATGAACTGCTCAGGCTGCAGCTACGGGTGACAGGGCAGGAGGAGGGAAGGGGAAGCCAGGGCTGCTCCTGGGGCTGCTCCTCCAGCCAGGGCTGGAGGGGGCCGTGGTGCTCAGCAGGACGCTCCTGCCAGCCCATCGAAACCCTTCCAGGGGCATCTTTTCAAGATGTTGGCCCCGAGGTCTCGTGGCTGAAAGGGCCAGTGGCCGAGCCCCTGGGCCAGCAGTGCCCAAGGTCCCTGCGGTGGCCGGGCCCTCTGGTCCTTTCCAGTTGGCTCTGGAAGGAGTGGATGGGGCTGGACATAAATACCTGGAGCCGTGGGGGAAGCAGGGTAATGGATGTGATTGTTTTTATGAGTGATGGGCAGGAGCCTTGATTTCCAGGGGTGAAACTCTATAATATGCCGATTCCTCCCAAACCCACCAAATAAATCTACATTCTGTATACAACTTAATTTCAACTTCATAGCTCAAATGTATGTGTTTATTCCTGGGAGTAAGCACTATTTGTAGTTTTCAGTACAATGCAGCTCATAATTTTTTCACACCTCTCAGAGCAGGTGACAGCTTGCTCGCAAAACCTAATTCATTCTCTCACTGGGCACAAAGCTGTGTTTCCAACGCGTGCACAAACACCACATCAGAGCACGGCTCCAGGCAGCAGGATCTGTCCCCCTCCCCAAACCACCCTCCTCTGTGTCCGGTGACGAGGCAGGACGTGGAGCGGCAGCGAGCCCTTCAGCCAGCCCGCCGCTCGCAGGCAGCGATGCCAGGAGACCTGCTCTATAATTTCCTCTTGGACAGAGCTCCTTTTTCCCTAATTGCAGGAAGCATTGTTATGCTAATTGCTGTTTTGCACCGAGTTAATTCTGCGGTGTTGGATGTCTAAATTAAGCTCCCCATGCCGAGGTGTCGGCGCTGGGCGGCACTGATGGATGCGGGAGGATGGTGCTTGGGCTGGCGGCAGCCCCATCATCCCCCGGTGCTGTCACCGAGCATCCCCGGCATCTGCCCATGGTCCCACTGCCCGGCTCGCTCGGGTGACAGAGGTGGTTCCATGTGAGTGCAGGGAGCAGAGGATCCTCACTGAGCGGCCTCTGAAACCCCTTAAGCCGTAATATTCTTTGATGTGCAGTAATTGCATTTAGTCAAGTTTGAGGTGTATTTTAATGGTATTGATTGTTAATAACAAAGCTGTGGCTGCTTAATGCCGAAAGATGATTCATTCCCAGTGGGAGCAGAAAGTCCGGGGGCAAAGGATTACTTTTGACACGCAGTAATTTCTTCTAGTGGGGTTTTTGTTAAGTTTTTTTTTTAGCAGCCCTGTGTTGTGGAGGCTGGCGGGCGGGTGGGCTCCGGCAGCACCGCGCTGTGTGTGCCCGCAGCAGAACTCCAGTGGCCCTGGGCTTTGTCTGGAGCTGGGCGGGCTTTAACGGGGAAACATGGTGCAAATTATGGACTGTCTTGGACCCGCCAGCCCAGGAACTGGGGGAAGCGGGAAGGAGAGTGGGGCGGGTTGCTCAGACCTTTGCAGTTTTAGTGGAAAAGCCGAGGAAGCGGAGCGGGGGCAGCACCAGGGGCTGCGAGGCGAGGTCATAGCATCATAGAATCATTATGGTTGGAAAGGACCACCAGGATCATCAAGTCCAACCTTCATCCTAACATCTCTCTAGCCA